>JAPYZI010003207.1:0-39094 GCA_030523105.1 Ophioninae sp. A BG-2022a | reverse complement strand
ATACACAATAAATTTCATGCAAAGCGGTTGAATAGTGTGGGAGAAATTAGATTTTGAAATTTCGATGTGGCTAGGAACGTGTTCGTCATTCCCTTAACACATACCAGTTTTCAGAAAATCATAATTTCACTCAAACGAAACAATATAAAAAGACCTAAACCAAAAAACGAAATAAGTTCTATGCGAGTTTGCAATGTAAACCACAACTTTACGATCACGATTACCGCAAGAGCTTGATCAATGATAGAGGAACGAAAATGAACTTCACTATGAGTGTTGATCTATGGTACACAATTGATCGTTACCATTAATCGTTGCAGCCATTATTGCCACGCTAGTATTAGCCATGCGTGCGGATGAGAAATATTGGTTCGCAAGCTTTCGAGTAAAAAGCGAGCGTGATGGAGATGTAACGCTGATAGGTACGATACTGTTTGGAATTGTCCGTTGGTTGTTTATTTATGTTCCTTTACGTGATTGGAAACAAGCCCAAATAAGTCCAGCAGTTCGGTTGTTCGTTTAGTGCATTGGAATTTATGTAGTTGCCCTGGGTCAGTTTGGATTTGTTTGGGTTCTGTTCGAAAGTCATAACGGCCACTCCAATAATACTTGAGACTGAATCAATTCGCTTCGAATTTACCTATTATTGTGTGGTTTTTCTCATTGCCGATTCTTATGTGCTCATTGTTGACCCGGGAAACACCGACTAGATATGAGGAACGTCTTGAAGCTCCCCATGGCACTGTAGTCAATAAAACTTATTCGTTTGACACATTCAGCGTGTATGTGTTCATAGTCGTGGTCGAGCGAACTTGTGACTTTCGTCGATCCCCCCGCCCCTCTCTCCCCTCTCTCTCTCTTCGCAAGTACGTGATCCTCCGACCAGAAAAACACGCACACCCGTATACATATATGTATGTGTTTGTTTGGGATGTTGGTATATCGCAAGCCCCAAGCCATACGGCTTAGCTGCGGTTCGAAGAAAGAACGACTTTCGTAACACACCGAATATGTGAAAAGAAAGACCAAGTGAGGGAGTTTGAAGGACGAAGAGAGAGAGAGAGAGAGGGAGAACTCTGACCACTCTCACTGAGCAGTAGTCCCGAGCGTTTCGGGATGAACGCGACACACGAACGAAAACGAAAGAAACTTGAATCGTAAAAGTTTAATGGGTTGCGGCGGTACGAGCTTCCGGTGACGGGCGAGGAACCCACGTCCCGGTTGGAGGCTTTGCAACCCTACGTTAAAATTGACCGTGTGGTCTGTGCTGTGGTAGATCGAAGAGTCGTACGTCGGGATGTCGATATTGCCATTGACAGGACCATGGAAGACCTCGAGTTTTGCCAGCTAGCCAGAGACGCAATTTCGACCAGGTGGTTCACTTTTGGTTTTGGCCGTCTCAGGAACGATCAGCATCTGCAGGCTCGTACGTTGTGGTCGGTGTACCGAAATCTATCGGCGGTTCCTATCGAATACATCCCAAATTCAATCTATTCCCGTATACACATCGCGGAAACCCGTGGAAAAAAGGGTCATGCTGATGGCTATCCGTGAGGTGAAGACGCTGGATAAATGGTAGGAACTGACTTTTTTTTTTTTTTTAGACTCATCAACCGAAAATGGCAAGGTTGCCAGAGTTCCGGAAGTCTTCCAAACACCTCGTGAATAAGTTTACAGAACAAAAGCCGAAGAGGCAAAGCTCCCGTTCGAGTACGAAGGGGTGTTGAAAACGTGGCATCGTGAAACCCGACTTTGAGGAGTGGAAGTTTCAGGGCACGAAATGGCCCTCGTTATATTGCCCTTTCAATGAAAAGCTTGCGATATTCCGCGTGATGCGATTGCACACCGCATCGCCAAGGATACCAATATCGCCTTGGCGATTGATTGTGCTTCGTTTGCACGCGATAGAATTCGGGGATGTTCGAAACTCGCCGGGTAGATGCCAATCATTTTTTTTATTCTTGGGAAACCTTCCGAGCAAATATCTTTAAAGCCATCCTCAAAACGCAATTAATGACACAGAGGCAAAAGAAGAAATCGATCCCAGACTATTATGTCCGTAGAAAATACCTAATTATTGTGTCGTCGATCGATCGCCAACGCTTAGACTTTAGAATCTCCGTTTCAATTATCCTATTTCTCAAATGTAATCAAATTTACTTCATATTTTTCGATAATATGGAGGCTTACAAACGAATGAGAAAAATGTGCGCAATTACGGAAAAATGTCGTTCACAGGCCACATAGCAGTTGGCAACCTTCATTTTACTTTTTATATTTTTTCATGCACCTCTCTAAAATCCAAACAAATATCCTTCAATTTTAATTAGACATCGTTGATTGTATAGGAAAATACATTTTTTGCATTTAACTGTCATAATTTGTAGCTTTTGACGAGCAGTCCAGGATTTTGTAATCAGTATGGAATTTCCCATTATTCGAAGTTTCAAAATATAGTAAATGTTTTTGAATAATTGTTTCCTCCCGTTTGATCACTTTTATCAGCGAAATCCATAATTTCAAATCGATATAACATCGATCTTGATTGAATATTTATCCCAAACAGAGGTTTTGAATAAATTTATTGAAGACTTGGAGAATGGCTGTTGATTTATTCTGCTATCTGAAATCATTTTCTCCGAAAGTTCTGTTATAAATAATCGAAAAAAAAGATGTCAAAAATCCATATTTTAAATTCGATAAAAAATCGTAAGATCATCAAAACTTAATAAATCAAACGCAATTTTTCGAAAAAATAACAAGGAAGTAATTATACACGAAGTAGAGTTTCAAATCGCGAGGGCCCAAAGCTTTTTGACTCCTCAGGCTAAAATAGGATTTAGGCCGAAGTGCACAAAAAAATTTGCATTAAACATTTTTTTTACAAGTCGATTTCTATGTATTTTGAACACTCGAAAAGAAATTCATCATTAATATTTCCGAAAAACAAAAACATTTATCAAATCATTACGTGTCCAAAAACGTGTTTTCGTATTCTTCAGGTTCAATATCGAGCTTTCGAGAAAAATTCCCTGATAATCGTACTCAGCTAAAAACTTCGAAATAAAAGTCGAAAGAAAGCATCTCGCCTTCGACATTTTTTTCGAAATCGCCAAAACTTCATATACGTTTTCATCTAGAAAAACGTTTAAGCAATATTCTCTGGGGTAAACCCACAAAGTTGCATAGTTGACACTACGAATTCAACACGGTCCTGTGGCGCAACGGATAACGCGTCTGACTACGGATCAGAAGATTCCAGGTTCGAATCCTGGCAGGATCGATTACTTTTTTTTTCTTCACCATCTTCCACGTCAAAAAATTATTGTACTGCGTGATTCTGGAGTATGAACATCGCTGAATCTTGTGCACCGCAGAGCTCGCAACTTTAAAATATTAAAATAAAACGTTAATAAAAATAATTGCGTTACATAACGCTAAAATAAACGTTACCGTTAATCGTTAATAACCGTTTAATAACATTAAAATAAAAAATCAACATTCTTTATAAATGAAGAATGTTTATTTTTATTTTTTATTCCCGACATTTCAGTCGCGTGTGGAATATCTTAATCAGTCACGGAGAGTATAGATTTATTATTCATTGATATATATACTGTTTCATTTTTTATATTCTTCACTTCCATATTTCTCAGTATTTTTTATAGACAAAAATTACGTAAAAGGTTATACGAAAGTTTTTTCATCATCATACAAAAACCGAATTTCCCTTATAATACACAATGATAACGAATGATAAACTAACATTTGTGAACAACTTTTATTGTTTTTGTATAAATTATGACTATAATTGCAATGAAATAAACAAAATGAAAAAAAAAAAAAATGTGGCCCATGAGGGGATCGAACCCGCGACCTTCGCGTTATTAGCACGACGCTCTAACCAACTGAGCTAATGGGCCAGATGTAATACAGAGAGTATAGAAACACTACAAAACAGCTACTATCACTTTCACGACACTTAATTTTAATACACGTGTGAAACATAAACAATAAAAAATTGTATCATTATTCAATCGATTTCGGATTCGATCAGCGCTGTATTTAATCATCATTACGGACAAGAAAACGCGTAAGGCCATTTCCATAGTTGGATAACATGACTCCGAAAAACCTGGCCATTACCAATTTTTTAAAATACTTGATCCGAGTCATTTCTTCGTAGAAATATATGGAGCAAAGCTCAAAATATGTACTTTCATACGGCCTAGGGCTTTTTGGTCGTCGAATTTGAGGAAGTGATATACAATTGTTAATAATTTACCCTTTATTCCATGGTAACCACAAACTGTTTTTTTTTAAATCAAAATTAGTGAAAATGGCGACCAGGAGTTCCTCGGAGCTGGTACCCTGAATGCACACAATACATTTCATCCCAATCGATTCAGCGGTTCGGGCGAATAGTGGTTTTTAAATTTCGAGGTGGTCGAAGTAGCGTTCTCTATTCCCTTGAGTCAAATAACGGATCTAAATTTCTACAAAAATCTGGTATTTCTTTCGAAGTTAAATCCATGAAAAAAGATATATATTTATACTTTTCGTTGAAAACGAAAAATAGCGCGTTTCGGCGTCTTTGCAAAAATAAACGCTAAACGGAGATTTTATCCGGGAGTTTCCTGTTTTTCAAATACAAAACCAATACAAATTGCTACTCGATCTATCAGCTGTAAATTCAGAATACCTGATATCAGTCCGAAATAAAATAACTTTTTAAGGGGGCTCGCAAAAGTTTCGGAGTCTCGTGTGTTTTGAGTTCCAGATATGGGCAGCTGAATCCGTTAGAAGTGATTCGTGAAAGTGCAAGTTTACGTTGTTTGGGCTTTCTTACGATTCGCCGTGGTCAAGACTGATGTTTTTTCAAGATTTTTTTCGACTGTAAGATATTCGAACAATGTATTCCAAAGAGACCAGACGATGCCACTCTTCCATGCGTTTAACACGAGGAATATTTGAAAAGTATTTGAAAATCTGATTTATATTCTGGACAGGGGCCGACAAAAAAAGGCGGGTGGGCATATTCTACTCCTGCTGTATGGCTAATCCGCGACTGAAAAGCGTCATCAGAGATGGCTTTTATCAAAAGGGATCGATGGTTGTCGGCTGTTTGACTATGTGGCGCAACGCGATCGGTGCACTTTCTAGCCGATGGCGCCGTCGATAGTTCGCGCGGTCGTTCGACTCATCGAGCTTGCGAGAGCTTTTCGCTCCACCTTCCTGTTACCCGTTATACACGTACACACTCGAATAGGCCGATGCCAGCGAACGCGGACGGCGAAACGAATGGTCGGGCGTTCGCACGAAGCATTAGCATATAAACTAGAAAATGTTTTATCACGTTGAAAACTCCCCAAGTCCGGAGTGCCGGCGAGCCTCCGTGGACGAAGGGTGGAAAAAGGACGACGAGTACCTCAAACTTCTCGGCTCTCCTTTGCTTCAACAATAAATAGGGACCCACCGACAAATGGGAATCAGTGTACACCCGCACGTCCTCAAGGACTGAGAGTTACGCGGTGACCGTATCTATTTTGAGATTGTCGGACGTCGATTTTGCCTTCTGATAAAAATAGTACCTTCGCGGGTTTATCCGGGTTTGAAAAAATCGCGCAACGTATTTTTATGGCGGTTAATACCAGCTGGAAAAATAGACTCCCTGGAAAACAATTTCGATATACCGGTATGTATACAACGGAGTGTAAATTCCCATGGCTGTACATTCCAATATGATTTTTCACTTGTTTCAAAAAAAAAAAAAAAGAAAAAAAAGAACAAAATCAAGCGAAGAGAAAACGAAAACAAAATTTGAGAACAGTAGGATGAAATTACATTTCAATGTTGACACACCGCGAAAACGATTTTCCATCGCTCCGTCATCGAGAAAAAAAAAACACACGTCGAGCGAAAATTCGATTTCATGGGAAAAAAAACGTGTATCAGGAGTATTACGAATTTATCTTCGGTCAACTGAGCACGCAATGGTATCATGATTTTTTTTTTTGACGACGTTCAATGTTTTGCGTCATTTCTAATCATCAGAAAAATCCGTGATTTTATATTTTGTATTTGTTCCGTGAGGGTTCCGAATTCGAAACTTAATTTTCATCGTTTCCCAAAACTCAAAATTGAATATCAATTTTCTCCAGCATAACCGTTATTTTCAGGTAATTTTACTCGTATATTGAATATTTTTTTGGTACCTCGAATACGAAATATAGTTATTCTCATTCCACTCCACTGAAACTGGAATTTTGTTTTATTTTCGGAATCCTGAATTTACGATTCAGAAAAGAAAACAACATTCCAGTTTCAGTCGAGTTTCGAATTCGAAACTTAATTTTCATCGTTTCCCAAAACTCAAAATTGAATATATTTTTGGTACCTCGAATACGAAACATAGTTATTCCCATTCCACTCCACTGAAACTGGAATTTTGTTTTCTTTTCTGAATCCTAAATTCACCATAGACAATATTTATTTTTTTTTTATCAGGCACGACTGAAAATGCCATTAAAAATATTTTCCTCAATCGCGAAATCTCAGCGTGAAGCCCTTAAATAACACCTTTTAATCGTCAGGGTGTGCAGGATCGATACACATGTACGGAGATCCGATGTAGCGAAATACATAGTAGCCGTCCCGATGGAAAACGAGATGCATATTTATCGGCTTTTAACGACGTCATTAGGCGGTCCTCGGAGCAAATAAACAACCAAAGAATCGGATTCACGGTGCGTATCGCCGTGGTACGTTTGTACACTTCCATATATAAAATTTGCATGCCAGCAATACCTGACAAAGAATAAAGGGGAGGACGAGACGGGCGGACGGACACGGAAAGAAAGATAAGTAGATTTCGCTGCCTCGGTTGACCACAGATGTGTCTTGATTCGCTGGAGAGATCCACGAGCATTCATCCACGTTCATTCTCGACCTGACGCTTGCAATATACAAAGTGCCTCGGAAAAAAGCGATCACGAACTTTGAAGAGCAAAAAAAAAAAAATTAACGCTCGCCGTGGAATCTCACCGGATGGCACCCTCGAGAGGACATCAAGTTTATAGGTAAACATTTGTTTTTCGAAACGATAAACCTTTTTTGCGAATACTTGTATAGTAATTAAATTTGTATTTTTCTGATGCACTAAAAATCCATTTGCCAAATTTATGAACTTTAGACTCGGATCTTTTTTTTATGAATTTTTGGGTTATCCCTAATAGGAATGTACGAAAATATTTACCGAATTTCATGAAAAAAAAAAAATTCGTTACGTTTCAAGGATACATATTAAACTGCTGTATAATGTAATATTCCTTGTAATTTATCGATTGTAAATGGCTATTTATTTCTTTTTTATTTTTATTTTGAATTTGCGCTAAATATATTATTTGTTTATACATTTATGCGAAATACTTTTTGTTTTGTGAATATATTTATATATTTATAAGCATATTTGTTTAAACTCTGAGGTGAAACCTAAATTCAGCTGGACGTACGCTTCCTCTTACTAAGATTTTGATAATCCCTGATAGGAAAGTGAAAAAATATGTTAGCGAGTAAATAAGCTGAATACGGAAAAAAAGGAGTTTTATTCCAACCACGAAAAAAGCCATAGCCTTAGAAAAATTAAAAAAGAGCTTTAAAAAAACGCAATATTTATTTGACTAGTTATCATTTATAGCGATTAAATGTTTCAATTGTTACTTATCGAAACTTATTTTCGTGAAATAATTATTTGCTAATTGTTCACTCAAAATGTGATAAAAATACATTATTCGTTTAGTTAAATTAAAACGATAATACATTTTTTTTTTTTCCATAAAGGTGTAACTCTCGAAGCCGCTCCGGAAGTTGATTACGGCTGGATGTAATTGCACATCGTTCGTCAAGGATTCCCGGCGGAACGTCTTCAATTAGCGGCGGGTCTTCGGAGCGTGTCTATCACTGCTCCTTTCCGTTCTTTTTTAGTTGTTTAGGACGTCTGTTTATCCAAAGCGGCAATCTGAGCGTCCGGAGTGGCCTGGCGTATCAAGGGACGACTCGATTAACGCCCTCGTCCCTCCGACGTCCTTTATGGGTACCCGGAGAAAATGGTCGAGCGACACGGACAATCCGTGTACGCTCGTATCGTCATATGTGCGTCCACAGCCCGCGCGTGATTCCTCCTAATTAAGAGACTTCTGTGCGAAGAAGATCGTTGCGAAATGATAACGGCGAACCGAGATGAGGCAAGTACCTAATCTTATCACGGCTCCGATACATTCTTTCAGCAAGATTGTATCGGAGTAATTGGAACATCACTCGAGGCGCGGTGCGGGGACTCGAAGAAGTACTGGAATGGCTGAAAACGTGAATTCGTGAAAATAATAAAAATTTCCAGAGAATAATATCCGCGCGTGGTTCGATAACGAGAACCACCAGGGGTCACTAGAGGCAACGCATTCACGCTGTTTTAATTTATATATCGAGTGTTAGAGGGGAGAGCAAGATGGCGAATTCGTTAAGCCTCAAGTTCTCACTGGTACGCAACGCTGAACTCCCTCTCGCCCTTCTTTTTTGCTGAACATACGCGCCGCGAAATCCGCCGCAGGAAGTCGTAAACTCGACGTAAAGAAGGGGAGAAAACGAGGACGCGAACGAGGGCAAAAATCCCTCGATGGAGCTTCACCACCATCCGCGTAGTCGAGTCCGCAATGAGGGAATCGTCGTACTCCGGAAATCCAACTTCTCGTTTTTTGTTTTTTTTTTTTCGTCTCTCTTCGTTTTCTACAGCTGGCCATTTTCGTAATTTGCAACATTCCAAGAAAAAGTATACGGTCGTACGACAGTCCTTTTATCGTACAAGACGTAATTTCTGTTACGTTGCTGATGAGTTCGAATAATTATAGCTGGCTTGTTTACCGGCTTCGTTTCATTCGAAACAAAAAACTCAGTCTCGACAGAACCGTTTATTAATTGTGCGTAAATTTCCGATTTTGTCGATTCAATACTCTCGTCAGGAAAAAATGATGGAAATCGATAGTTGGACCCAAAGAACCTGTTTGGTGGACCATGAGTGCTGTTTGCTGGATTCCAAGATCTTGTGGATCCCGAGTAGTGTTCGCTCAGTCTCAAGACCTGTTTAGTGAACTCTAAAACCTGCCATCTCCAGACGTGTTGACGCTTCTGGAAAATGGCTTTTGGAAAACGAGGAAACCTCGTCATAAACTACCGATTCCCGGGAGATGAAAAAAAAAAGAAATAAATAACTATCCAGTCTATTTCCGGAGGAAAGGCATCCTGTCAGGAAGTTCCAAGCCGATGGAATGAGCTCCAATCAGCTAAGCACGAAGTCTCGTCTGGTTCACGGATCATTTGGAATTAGACACTGAAGGGGAGGTCGTCTACCGTGGCAAAGCCGGAGTACCGGAAGTGAAGGAAAGCCAAGGAGAGAGAGAGAGAGAGAGAGAGAGAGAGAGAGAAGTGAGAGAGAGACGAAAGGCGTGATGGAGCAAGTTGAAAAGAGGAGCCAAGCAGGAGAGCACATTCGGGCTACTTTAATTAGCGATACGAGCCAACAGATAGGATCGGAAGTCTGGTCTTTCCGAGGACTTTGGTGAGCGACACAGATGTCCGGAGCCAGGTACGACGAGGGCCGGGGTTAATGCGATTAAAGTATGCACTCGCACGAAGACGATTCTCTATACCGGATCATTCGATAGTCACCAAGGAGGAGAGTGCACAAGCGTAAAGGTGCACGTAAGAAGAAAAAGGGATCCGAGGAGGAGATCCGGCCGAGAGAGAAAAGGGGAAGCGCGCGGTCCAATGAGATTCAGTTGCAAAATAAAACGATAAGACGAAGCGAATATGCACCCTGTTCCGATATACGTCTTGCCGCTGGTCGAAA
The DNA here is from genome assembly GCA_030523105.1 of Ophioninae sp. A BG-2022a. Lineage (NCBI taxonomy): Eukaryota > Metazoa > Arthropoda > Insecta > Hymenoptera > Ichneumonidae > Ophioninae sp. A BG-2022a. The sequence continues at coordinate 29,193 of JAPYZI010003207.1, read as the reverse complement.
AGTACCATCGGCCAAATCTCCGAACGTTCCAATTCAGAAAGTGTTAAAAGTTTCCTTACGCTAAAAATGGTGTTTCTAGACCGTACTTCAATAAGTATCGATTTTCGGTAATTGAAACAACGATTTTTAGAACCAGCGTTAGATTTTACATAGCAACGCACCTTTTAAAGTCAAAAAAACAACTTTTATACACCAAATAGAAATGTTTTCATCTGTTTCCATTTATTAGCTCCGCCATTAGTTCACCAATTGTTTTCATAACCAAATTTCAGGAATGGATTTTATCACACTTGAAGAATACAATTGGGCTCGTCCCGATGTCTCGATTCCATCCGCTTAAAAATGCCTGCGAAGATGGTCGGTTTAGTGAGATCCAACAGGCCATCTTCGCAACGATCCAGTATTTCGGAAAATTGTCTTTAACGGATGAGTTAAAGTCAAAACTAAAGCTTCATTGATTCTGCACGAAATGATTCAAAAATTCTCGGCTCCGGATTAAACGAACCATTCGGTAGAGTCCGTTTTCGAAAACTCCGATCGGGTATCATCGTTGGTTCAGCAGAACCCGATAGGACAACTGAAGCTATACTTGAAGCTGTACAGCGATGAGCCCAAAGTCAAATCCTTGAGTCATATGGGCCCGTGATTCGAAAAATCTTTTGCGAACGGAGTCTTGCGCGTAGTTGGCTTGACCGGAGTAACATTGAGAGAAACTTCCTATCTTGATCGATCAGGCACTTGCACCTGTGGGGAGAGAAGGAATGAGCGTTACAAAACGCCATGTAATGTGCAATCCCCCCACAAATGGTCGGTTCTCTTCTCGAGTTTCGATCTTCCGCGATCCTCCACTGTGAAGAAGGAAGCCAGGTTAAATCGTGATCCGAGCACTAAAGAGGAACTTTCGCGCAATACCGAGACCGTTTCGCAATTAACACAAAGTCACGAACTGTACACGAGTTCTCAGGGTATGCGCACCGCTTAAGTGAAAACTGCGCGATTTTGCTAGCAGCGGAATCTTAACGTTCTATTTTCATAGTATACGTTGACAATCAATTATGACGATATCAACGTTTCATCATTCTTGCTAAAACGCTCGCAAAATTAAATAAACTTAAACGCGGATATTGAAGACAATCTTGTCGAACCAGCACCAACGGCCCATTAGCTCAGTTGGTTAGAGCGTCGTGCTAATAACGCGAAGGTCGCGGGTTCGATCCCCTCATGGGCCACATTTTTTTTCCCATACTTTCTTTTTTTCATAGATTTGTAAAATTTTTCGGAATTTTCTAACAGTGATGTAGAACGGTTTATTTTCTATTGAAGATTATTAAGGCGGGAAGACCATTTACAAGATCGAGAATTATGGGTTTCTCATGATTTTTGTTTTCATAGAAAGAATCATTTTTTGAAAAAAAATGATTCTTAAAGATGGGACCCATACGCTGTTGGTCAACTAAGATTTCTTGAATATAAGCAAAATTCAGGAAACTGCGGCTTAATAAAGTCAATTTTGTGATTTATCATGAAATCTTTGCTATATTCAAGGGCAAAAGTAGGTTTTAATTTTGGAATTGAAAATAATATTTAGGTTCAACGACAAACTACTGACGCAACGACGATGTGTGACAAATTTCATCGAAATCGGTGGAATAGTTTCTGAGTAATCATTCGAGAAGTAGGGAAAAACATAGTTTTGAAAATAACGCGCCCAACGTCGTAAAGCTCTGTTTACTCGACACGAACGCTCTTAGCGTCTTTTTCCGAAAACTGCTACAATTCTTGAAATTTCGCTGTAAAAATTGGTCATGATATTCTTAAGATGTACTTGGTAAACTTACAAACATTATAAGGAAACTCAAGACGCAACGGCCCATTAGCTCAGTTGGTTAGAGCGTCGTGCTAATAACGCGAAGGTCGCGGGTTCGATCCCCTCATGGGCCAACTTTTTTTTTTTCTGAACCGGCACAACCATTTTCTTAAATCAATTTAACCTTATAGATTTTTATGAAACATTTGTTTTTTATATCTATTGTTAAATATGAAAACAATTTCAGCCATAAATTAGCTCTGTTGGGTACAACATCGCGTTTAAAATATGTGACGAAACGAACAATAGAAAAAGAAAAAAAAAATGTTAAAGCCAAAAAAAAGAAAAAACATAGAAAATGGTTATAGAAAACGGAAACAAAAATTGAAAATGAAATAAACAGAAAATGGGAATAAAAATTAAAAAAAAAACAATTTCTAGGAGTGCAGAAGTGCACTGCATAGCAAAAAGAAATATATCGGCCCATTAGCTCAGTTGGTTAGAGCGTCGTGCTAATAACGCGAAGGTCGCGGGTTCGATCCCCTCATGGGCCATATTTTTTTTCTTTGGAAACCAGCTTTAATCGACATTCTTACAATTCCAATCAACATTGTGAGTGCAAAGGTCAATAAAATTGATCGTTTACCAAATAACTCAGCCTCCGTTGCGAGAATAGGATGCATCGAAGTTGAAAGCGACGCCGCGATAAGAATAACAAGTGAAGTTGGATAAAAGAGTTTATAACTCTGAACTAAAAGAGAGAATTGATGATAAGGGATTACCGAGGACCAATCGAGCAGCAACCGGGTGTAAAGAAAGCAAAAAGTTGCGTCGTTATGCGTTGCACGGAAAGAGTGGGACACACCGACTGCTCGAACGATTTAACGTCTCTGGCGCCTTCTCTAATGGACTGCAGTTGAAATAGTTTCAGAAAAATGGTCGTCGCTCCCAACGGGCAAACTCAAATAAATGCGCGCACCGGATAAAACGATTTACTGGCGTGGCCAACCCCGGCTGTAGTACAATTTACCGGGTATGTGTATATTATTCCTGAGATTGCTCTATCCACCGGTCGCCTCTCGAATTTTGTTAGCCCCGTGCACGCTGACGGCCGCAGATTTCACCCTATACACTTTTCAAACTATGCATGTGTTTATTTGGACGTCGGAAATCTCATAATTATTTTCATAACTTTCGTACAGCTTACGAGAAAAGTCCATTGTATATTTGTTTGCTGATGTTTCCATCGTTGAAATGCAAGGAAAATATATCATTTTTTTAATGCCCAATTTTGTACGTCCATTTCGATAACTCCACAAATTTTAAAAACAAAACCATATTTTCCCTCATTTTTCATTGCTGTACTTTTTTACGCGGGACGTAAATACTTTTTGTTCCAAATTTAAGTGTATCTAAAATTCTAAACCTTTGATGTGATCTTTAAAGTCCGCATGGGCGGACAAAATTGAACAATAAAACGCTTTTATGTTTTCCTTGTGCTCGACTGATGCAAACTTGTAGTCGTGTTGTTTATTTGTTATTTTGCTTAGGATTTTCACTATTAAACCATTTCTAGTAACTATCTTTACTAAATATCGATATCTTTTTTTCGAAATATTCGCAGAGAAATGTAATATCAAAAGTAATTGCAAAAATGATTTTCAGTTTCTCACTCGTGATAGTGGGATCCAAAAAAAAAAGAATATTTTTGGAAAATTCAGGATTATTACCTTCTGTACTTCTACAAAATATTTATTTGTATGAGAGGGTGTCTTGACTAAACAAAGAGGGAACATTTCGGTTCCAGCAATTTTTATATCTGCGCAATCGTAAAGCCGGATACTTGTGAATTATTTGTAGAACGTTTAATAAATGCTTGTTCGAACGCCCGAACGTAGTTTATTTTTCAGGGTTGGGAAAAATCCCACCCGTCGCTGTTTATAAAACAATTCAATGCTCACCCGTGGATATTTTTCACCAGCGAACGTTTGTCGTATGCTCAAAGTACACAAGCCGTGTTTGTTGTTAAATAAACCCGAGCGAAGCTCACGATAAACGTTTACTTAACAAATACAAGGAACATGGTAGCCATTAGGCTGGATCGCCGGGAGAAATTTTGCACATTTCTGTGTTTAGCTTGCAACGATTGATGCGATATTGACTTCCTCCCGAGAGGAAGTTATTTTTCGTTCCCATGAAGTGATCGGGGCATCAATGATGTCCCAAGCGGAAATATTTCTTCGCCTAAGAATCAGCATCGCCATTTTTTCCAGACTTATATTTTATTTACAGACAAAGCTGAATGATATTTTTTCCTATAAAAAGCGTCACATGTTATTGAAATCAGCCCAAAAAAGGAGTTTTTAAAATAAATACAAATATTTTAAATATGGAAGATATTTTCATTTTTTTGCATTCGTCTACTTCTAAATATTACGTTTTGGGTTCGTTTATATTTATTTCAAGAAGAAAAAAAATGTATTCCGAATGTATCTTTATTACCGTAATTATAAAAAAATTCAGTACGAAATATTTTGTATTCATGTTTGTTTTTTCCACAAATATATTTTCGTCATAGCCAGGACTGATTAACAATAAATTGTAACACCTGTATAACTTTTCAACACGAATAAAATGATAACTTTGGTTTTGGATGTATTTGTAAGCATTGAATAATCAAAGCAAGCCCTGTGAAAAAAAATTACGAAAATGAAATAATTATATTAAAAAATGTAATTAAGTGATCACAACTCATCGAGCATCAGTGATAAAGAAGGGGAACAAATTTTAAGATTGAGAAAAAAAACATCTTTTCGTAATCAGCTAAACGAAAGCAAGTTTTGATGCAAATTTTACGTTTCCTTTGTAATTAAAAGCGACCACTCAGAAAACCCTCTTCCCATGCCAATCGTGCGAAGCGTTATACCTCCTCATCGTGGCTGCATCAACTCCATTGTTGAGATGGAGCTCTTGAAGATATACTACAGAAATGATCCTGTGAAGTATGATCTTAATTTTGTCTCGACGTCGCCGCGTTTTTATAGTCGCCCGGTGGTGCTGCACTTGTGAGAAACGACGAGCCGGCTACGTTCCATCTAGCGGACGTAATTCGAAGCGCCCGAGACCTTGCTTGGCTCGGGAGTTCGTTCGCGTGTTCGGAGAGACGCCTCTCGCTTGGCTTGCGTCAGGACGCTAAGAATAGTTATAGCAACGCATGAGGCCACGTGTCTCTGGTTAGTGGCCGGTTCGGTAGCGCATTATGAAACACTCGAATACACAGCGCGTGTACACAAACTGTTTGAATCGCATTTTTGGTAACGTATCTCGTGAATTCTTTATCTATTGATAATCTTTTTTTGCACGGGCATTGTTCGTGTTCATCTGTCCCAGAAGAAGTTCTGTTTTCGTAAATATTCAGTATTATACATTTCGTATTTGTGAACATAACATTTTATTTTACATGCGTAAAGTATATAATTTAATATTATATTATATTGCATAATATATAATTCACAAGATGCGTTACTAAAAATGCGAATCAAGCAGTTTGTCTGTTGTGTAAAATAACATTTTTTATTCACAAATTGTGATAATACGAATGTGAAAAAAGTATTTCTAAGAATTCTAACAACGAAAAAAATAAACATATGAAGGAAAAAGTCACCGCTGTACAACGGAGGATGCACGAAGGTCATGTATCAAGTGAATATAACGGTTGGGCTGTTGCAATCGAATTATTCGACGAGAGATGATCTTTCCGTGTAGAGCAGGCGTGACGGAGCGTTGAGGGAACATCAGAAGTTAACAGGGTGAGAATATACCGGAGGGTTGGAACAAACCCTAGGCTGAGCAAAATAGCCAGGCACGCCAAGGCGACGCTAAACAATACGGCTATACATTACTTACAGCCAGCCTATATCCACGCGCATTGTGTTATTTCAGTGTATTTGCGTGAACAGCGTTATTGGTTGACTGTGGGATTTAGCCGTTGAAGGGCTCTACGCTGTATGCACTGAAATCCATGAATGCGTGCATACATAGACCATCTGTTGTCCTCCAGTTCTAAAGGCGAGTCACCGGTTAAGCCACTTGTCGTAGATACGCCTATGGAAACTTCGCATTTATTTTAGCCCCTTGTCCCTTTGGGTATGAAAGCTAGCCAAGAATGAAAGTTACCAGACACGGTAAGATAAACACATCTAATGTTTATCAATCGAATGGCAACATCGAACCAATTACGATAAATACTTTCTTTTTTCAGTGACTCTCGGCACGCGAAGAAGCGTTCCTCCGTGTTGCGGAAAATCGAAACGCGGAGTCGTTAATCCTCATTATCCGCTTATAGCGCTGTCCAATCGAACATTGGAGGGGGGTAGTTTGAATTTACGACAGGATTATTGTCAGGCAAGGTAGTTCGTAGCGTTTAAACACACACGCTGTTTCGATAAGAATTTTATGAACGTTATTGGTGAAATTTTTGGGTGTTTTGTGGGGTATGCCGGTTTGCGACGTTACAGCGACGAATACCAAATCGTTCGGTTTCGCGGGATCATTATTAAATACCTTCGTATATATACAAGGGGTATAAAAAATTTCGACTGAAGAGAAAATCGATATAATTGCAAAGTGCATCGATGGGGGTAGATGATGCGTCGGGTATGTGTGCGGCGGGAGGGTGTGTTTTTACATTTTTTTTTTAATCGCGGCTGATCCAAAAAACGTGGGAGCGTCGTCCGGAGACGATAAAGAGGATGGGATATGTTTCGTTCCTGCCGAGACCCCGCGGGTTTCTCGGCCAACTTTTGCCGATAACCAATTTCTCATTTACTTTCGGTATAAAATGTCTGGGCCACTTAGCCACAACGCGCAAGCTACTTGCTCCAATCTCCCTCGTGTAATCTTCCTCTTCATTGGCTCTGACAAAAAGCCTCCAATTAGCTGGCATAACATTACTGTAATTACGGAAGAGCGGCCCCTGTCGGCCGGATACGAGAAAGCGATATAAGATCCTGATACGCCTGCCAAAATATCCCTCCGCGTCGTCGAGGGAAACGCGTACGATTGCTCCAGAGAGCGATAACCGATTATCGAATGTGGCCCGGTAGTTGCGGTTCTATCCAAAGTTACACCTCCGCGAAACTAACATTCTCTTGATCATTTTTCGCTAGTACTTCTCTTATCGCCGACATTTATTCGGAGTCCGCAGAGATTTTTTTAAAATTAAAATCCGTAGATTAGAATTAGAGCAGGCTGCAACGAAATTAGGTACGTCTGTCAATCCTTAAAATTGGCTGGGCGTTTGGGTTAATGATCGAAAAGTTTTTTGTATGCCTGAGTTTTTTAGTTCCCAGAGTTTGATGGACATATAGGATCCCTAAAGCCAGATTAACCGCTGATGTATAAACCAATAATTCTTCGTCTGTCTGGTTTGCTCATGATGACGTTCTTCATAAGACACTGAGGAGAGTGCTATGATTTTAGGATGGTACTAGAACCGCAGCGAATCGACTCGCCTGAAGACTTTCAGTCGGGGTTAGTGATGTATATCTCCAAAGAAAATGGTACCCTGCGACTGTAAAGTGTGGGGTCTGCTGTACCAATGATTCGAAGGCGAGGATTGAGGGGCTAAAAGAAGCTTACTAGTTGTTTTCTCTCGTGTATCATCTAATTATTTATCTAGTCTCATTAGTATTAGTCGTACACTATCCGGCAGGGGATAAATTGTCCTACATGAACCGGGATTTGAACTTGGTACATGGCTTCCACCATTCCCGATGGAGGAACCCCTCGTCCCTCCATTCGTGTGAAAACGTCGTTCCATCTCAAGTTCGCGAGTGTACCAAACGAGCAATCTGTATCATTTTAACGCGACAATCCGAGTATCCCCCAACACGGTACCAAGAGAGATAGACGGAAGCCAGGTAACGAGAGAGGGCGTTCAGGTGAGAGCTTTCTCTAAAGTTTCCCCGATGTAATTAGGAACATACGAAATGGATATGGGTGGAAGGGAGATAGCTTTAGCGGTATCTGCAGCAGAGAAAGAGGATCGCGAACACGTTTCACATCACGTTAACGCGACGCACAAGCTCATCGCCTACTTCCCCTGCTTCTCACTGTGGCGTCCGTTTACCCAAGCTCGTGTAGCTACCAACTCCACTTGAGAAAAGTCTCCCGTATACTTTCGTAAAGTCATCCTGGCCACACGATCTTCGTGAACGTAAATCCTCGCACTTTATACTGTGTGACTAGGCTCGTGTGTATGCGTGTGCGAGTAAAACACGGAATTTTCTACTTTACGAATCAAAAGGCGAAAACGATGTGTGCTCAACACGTCCAATGTTGAACTATCCAATTTAGCATATTGGAAGAAACGCTGAGCTTTTTTATAGCTTTTTGGAAGCAATCGAAATATTGTTGACTAGTTATTTCGCACGCCTAGAATTAAGGAAATCCTTCGTTCTGAATTTTCAACCCGAGGATAAGCATCTTTTTGAAAATAGTTGTTACTTAAAAACTAAAGGACCAACCGTACAAAATTGTACCCAAAATGGTATGCCTTTAAAGTTTGATTACCCACAAACGCTAAAACGACGCCATTTTCAATATTAAACCAAATTTTTATTGAAATCCCTTCGACTGTGCACTGAGTCGTTTTCGTCCGAGTATTTTTCAACAAATCTCCCACTTTGTAAGAATATTTGGGTACTTCATTTTTGTTTTTCTTAGAGAATAAATTTCAGAACATAAATTACGAATAATTGATGGTGAAAAATGACTCTACGAAAGAAAAATACGAATTTGCTGTTCTACGGTTCGATCGTTCCACATGCAGTTATAAGTTCGTTGCGGAAGTGTGCAGTAAAAAATAATACATTTTTCTACATACATTCCCTAATACCCCCGTTGAGGGAAGAATTTTGTAAATTTTTATCTCAGTGGGCACTTGTTTCGAAAAAGAAATGTACCGTTCGCATTACACGTAATCCGCTTCGGCGGTTTCGACTCGGCGGTGATGACTGTCAGGGCATTTTATTTAATATACATATGTAAATATAATTAATTGTATTCCAGCACAAAAAAGCATATCCCTCGGCCGAATCATCCACAGGAGGAAAGATACGGATATGAGCTCTTGAAGAGGAAAATAAAATTATCCAAAGCCAGTGGAATTTGGTGGGACGACAGCAGCTGCATAGGTGTACAGCAGCTCGTCTCTGGTACACCCAGAGGCCAGAATAAACTGCAGAAGCTGGATCAACGTGGTGGGTGAATCGCATTCGCGGTCCCTTCGTTGCTGGTGCACCCGGATCGTGGACACACACGTTTCGTCGTTTCTCTCGATCGGGTCGGTCCACTCGACTCCCCCTCGCGGATCGTTTCTTTCCGATAGCATTATATCTTCCAAACTGGTTGAATATACGTCGTCCTTCCGCTCGCTCATCTCATCATCATTTCTCTTTTTCTCTCCCTCTCGACTGATCTTTTGCTTATTTTTATTTCATCGTTATTCGCCTCTCGCTCGCGTTGATTTGCCAAGCACCTGCCAACCGTTCGTTTCTTTTTACCCTTGAGCGGCTGTTCGCTTCGCGATCCTCCACCAAAAAATTCAATTTTTATTCAAATCCTGATAAACGTGATTATATTTTGCGGTTATTCGTCATTCGAGAACGCTTATCTTGACGTATTATAGGAAAACGAATTACCGCTAGATAAGAAAGGCTCGGGTCGATGGAACAACTCCGAAGAGGCCTCTTTTTAGGAATCATCTCTAGAAAAATCAGATGTCACGCTGTTGGACGGTTCGTGCGATAATCGCCCCGGTTCGAGACATTTTGCAACAGCAATGAGTTTGCTGATAGCCTGGAACGTGAATTCGGAAACGACCCTCGTGATAGCTCATAGGGTATAGAATAGACGAAGATGTAAGTTCTGGACAAAAATCTGAGCCCAGATTCAGGCTTTCGTGAGAATAACTGAGAAACTCACGACTCACGTACCGGCTAACGGTACGACTAAAATTTACATGCGGTGAATACTGCACAAGCTTCGCGGATGAATAAATATGATGGAAGAGCAGCCAGAGGGGTGGAAGGAAATGAAGCAGAATGACTCTCAGCGCGCAAACATTCTCAGCACGCTCATGAAAGATCTCCGTATGAGATCTCATTTGCTCTCCACCCTGTGTCTTCCCGCAGTTCAGCTGTTTCACTATCTCATCTCTGCTGTGTTTCTTTTCTACATTGTGCACTCGGCTCTTCTATTTCCGTAAAAGTCAAGCGGAAACTCCTTTTCAAGAAGATCCAACGAAGCGACCCATCTTTCTCACAACCGCATAAAAATTTCACTCTTTTGTACCGAACCCGATGTGCATTGTGCTTACCTAGCCGTCGAAATAAAGAATGCAATCGTGCCAGACGGAAATCCGTTTCTGGCGAAGAACGGGAATATTTCTTAGCCCGGGTAAAGGCACATAACGGCACTGCAGGCCTTTTAGCGTGTTTCCCCTGCCATTCAACAATTAGACGACTGATTCGTTTAATTAGAGATGCAGCAATCCGGAATCCGCCTCCATCCACTCGACTCATCCGTCGTCTCTATCCGCTGGGTGTTTACGGAACTTTCCTCATTCAATCAGTGTGCACTTCCCGACTGCTGTGTCATCTTCAGCTACCCCTATATACCTACGTATCTAGGTGATACCAGCTTGGGCTTCCTTATTTAAGCGCTTTCAATCTTTCTTTTTTACACGCTGCAGATTGTTCTGGTAAATCAAGCGAGCAAACGAAGCCTCTTATCACAGTGGAAAACTCAATTCCACGTTGTTGCCGGTAACGAAATGAAGAAATGACGTTGTGGGCGCTTTGGCGCTGCTGTTGAAAGACGCGATACCAGTAGGTGGCGAGTGAAGAAGTTGACAAGCTTGTCAGGCCCCTTTAGGTTGGAGGTCTACAGAGATTGGCTGATCAAGTATTCGCAACAGGATTTTGTAAACTAATTAGGTATTTGGTAGCGAAACACTGACGACTTTGTTGCGGTCGGAAGAAACTGTGAAAAAAATGAATGAAGTGGGAGTGATGATTGCGCAGTGTTTATCCTGAAACAGCAGCGATGTTTGTAACTAATGTGATTCCATCGCTGTACCCTGGAAAGCTTACTACGCGCGCGAGAGTTGCGCTACCCCTTATCTGACAGAAGATTTATGCTCCCATCCACTTTCCAGATTGAATCATCCATATCTATAGATGTACCTAATCAATTATACATTTCTGTAAACTTGGATATTCGATCCATTGATAACACGCTACAATTGCTCGATAACTTTCGAGACTAGACAATGTATGCAAACTGCTCCGCGTGATATATCCAGCAGATTCGCGTAATACGGAGATGACATCACGAGATGATCCCCAAGAGTCGACAGGGTTGGAAGCCCGGTAAAGAAAAGTATCCAGGACTGCAGAGGGAATTTGGAATGCGACTACAAGACGGAAGATTCATAATGAGTAAAGTCCAGCTGAGTAGGCTTATCATCTTCAAGAGAGAAGACTGAACATAAGCTCGTGCCCTCCTCCTTTCATCTCAAGTAACCCATCAGTTCCTCTTTCTCATGACAATGGCTTCTAGGGCTCCAACAAGGCGTTAAAAAGACCTTCGCTCATTATTCAGGATTATAACGATGCAAAGGGAAAACGGACACAGCTGGAGCGGAAAATGGAAGGGAGCTGGAAGGATCGGAGTACGAGGGTGACGTGCAATTTCATCGTCATCGTCCCTCACACGTGCAACCCGACAACGGCGATCGTATACTCCCGGCCTACATCATAAAAATCTTGGAAAAAAAAGTGTCACGTACCAACAGTACATTCAGTTAGATAAAACGCGGAAGATGCGACAGAGCTGGGTCCAACGGGAGCTCAAAGACCATGAAGTTTCATTGTTCTCGCGTCCGGCGTGTGGATTAGCAAGGGAAATTTATTATTTTATCAGCGTGACGAGAAGACTGGGGATGGCTCAGAACGTGGACGGTGTTGAGCCCTTTTCTCCCTCATTCATTTCTCCCTTGCTTTTCTCCCGTATTCAAGATGTGGGTGATCTAGTTGCGGCGCACGTCAACCCGGTGAGCTTGATAATCTCGCCCTGTTGCGAATGAGTTACTTATATCGCCCTCGTAGCAAAATGTGCGGGCTACACGTCAGCGATAAATCATCCGAATGATTATTACATCCTGACTCGTGAGATGAGGATCGAGGATCACGATTTAGATGAACCCTGAATATATCCTAAAACCCAGCGGTTATATTGGATATCCTTCTAAAGGAGACTTTGAAAGAATAGCAAAGTAAGTCCTACATGACTTGGATGATGGTTTATGTTTGTTGGGGCTGTAATAATCATCATAAATAATAATTGACTCGTCACAACTTGGGTTGAGCCATTGGTTGGGTCATTCGTAGATCGCGATTTGGATAAACGCTGGATATCCCTGGATCCCAACCGTATTATTAGGCACCCTACTGAACAAGACTTTGATAGAATAGCAAAGGAAATCATACATGACTAGGACGTTGGTTTAAGTTTGTTTGATGCGCCTGGAGGAATAAGAAAGATTCAATGTCATCATAATTTTAAAAAAATTTTTTATCGCGTATGTAAATACACGGGGGTGTCGTGAATTCACCTCAAAGGAACATTGGGAGTTCCTAAGTTTACGGTAAACACACCTAAAACACTCTGCCGTTGAAACCATTAGGATTCCAACTCCGCAAAGCCTTTATGAATCTCGGGTTTCTCTTTTTCGCTTCCTCTGTCCATCTCGCTTCACGGGGATGAGCCAGGAGTTCTGTGTACGAAGCTGTCTAAAGTTTACGAGCTTCCATAAATCAACACGCCGAACCTCTCGTTATGCCGCTTGCCTACACCCATCCCTCATTTTCACCCACGCGAACTTTCTTCGCTCGTCAATACTAGGGTTTCCAACGCTGGTGTTCAATTTCATTGACCTTCGTCTGTTTTCTAAGAATCCTAGGTTGCTTCATTCTGCACAAGGGAGTTTTGACTTTTCCCCGGGCTAGACAGCAATTCATGTTGCTCTTCGTGAAATCTTGGTGCCTTATTAATTATTAACAAAAACTTGTACGGTTTAATAGAGACTGGCAGGTTATGTTAATTTACCAGAGAGCAGGAATCCTTCGTGTCGGGTATAATGTATTTGCTTCATAGAGCAATTACACCGTAATGAAATGACGAATCCACGTGACTATATGTATCTCATTCATATTCCATAACTTTTTTCATTCTGGAACTTCGACAAACTCGTCTGGTTTACCCAAGAAAACTTGGTCCGGGTATTCGGGCCTGAGTTTTCTTGCAACAGCGAAACGGAAGTCCCTCAAGCAAAGAAAATTGCAGCAAGGCTTGTAACGAGCTAGTGTTTTTTTTTTTTTTGGTCGTGGACTATACCCATCCTTTGTCCAGTAGGTGAGTTGACGGGTGAGTTCACACGACGTCGGATACACTTTTTTTTTTATAAGAATGCAGCGGCAAGGAGACACGTACTTAGACCCAGGCTGCATGATATTTCTTCGCTAACGCTTAGACAATGACAAAAGAGATTTTTCGGTCGCTAGACCTTCCCCGGTTAATCTTCATTCTCAAAGTTCGTCTCCGGAGGGATATCGAGGCGGAGAACGAAAAAGTAGAGAGACCGTATAACCAGCTTTTGCCACGCGCGTCTTCGCAGAGAAGACAGTCACACGAAGTTCACCACTGTACGTACAGTATAGACGGCGCACACCTTCAGCGCCGGTAGACATATAAGTATACATCTTCGTAATGGAGATATGTCGACGGTAGCAAATCCCAGCTCGCACACGTTTCCCGATATCCGAGCGCGCACTTGGGATACCCCTATCGCCATTTCTTCAGCTTTATTTCTCATCTTGCTCGCGGCTTGATAAAATTTATCAGGTGGAAAAAGTTTTGCGCCGCTGCTCTCCATTTTTTCTGTCCGTCAACGTATCTTCACTGTACGAAGTCAAATTTTAGGTGACTGAGTCAAACTAGCAACCGAGTGGCTTGATGTATTTCGAACAGAAGAGAAACGTGAACCCGAAAGGGTTATTTAACAGTGACATGGTACCTGAAATATTCACAAACGAACGCAACAAACATCAGTTGGTACTTTTTGGTAATATCCTACCGGGGCGTGAAATTGGAAATTTGCCACGTTCCATAATGAAAGAGAGACTGCTGAAAGTGCTGCACTTGTCAACTCAGGGATTAACGCCCTCCGTTTCCACAACGGCGGATTATCTTTGAGCCAGGGACTGTGGTGACCAAAGTACATCGAGGCGTTATTTTGTTATTCTCCACGTACTCTATCGGAACTGTACAGAGATGATAACGAGCGAGTAGCTCAGACGACTTTTCCAGAAGAATCCCCGTGCAAACATCATTTGCCTTTTTCATAATTAAAGCTCTGGTACTCGTGCGCTCGAGGAAACTCTCTCAGGAAATTCGGTCCCTCGTTTGTTGATTTTAATCTTCCTTTCCGCCTCGGGACTTCTTCATAGCGATGATGCACGTCGTCGTAGCTTGTCGAGGTTTTATGCTGGAAAGCTCTCAAATAGAGTGTGGCCTCTATTTAGCCTAGTCCTACAGCACTCCTTGCTCACTCTTATATTCCATGGATGATGAGAAAGCGAGACCGTTCGTAAGGCGCTAAAGTATATTTTCGAGCGTTAATCAGTGCATATTCCTTGATGCCAGACAACCCGACAGCCTCGAAAATAATTTAGAAAGCTTCTCTTCTGCGCTGATGAGCTCAACCTGGCAGAGTTTTTTTCACTCGGGTGCAGTTTGATTAGAGGAAACTAACGGCACATGCTCCACGATACCACCGAAGTAGAAAGTTACGTGGTCCCGAGTTCACCGGACGCGGGCAGTCCATTTCCATTTTTCCCGTTTGTTGTTATTCCGATTTAAAGTTTATTCTATGTTCGTTTTATTTGCTGCATCAGCTGCAGCGGAAAAGAACTATGTGGTTGACACGAACCCAGTTGTCTAGAACCACTGAACCCGAAACCAGTATGTCGTCTAGACTAGAGTTTGCGCAAGGCTTTTCTGAAAAGCTGCGAAAATGATATCGATAGCTACAACCTGGCAGGTTCCATCACACTGGTCCACGATCTTTTATGCCCCTTTGGATCATAGCCAGTGCAATGGAGGTATTACGACACACATCGGGATTGGTCTTCCAGAATCAGATGGAGATTAGGCGGATGATTAATTGGGATCGCAACACCAGGAATAAAAAAGCAGTACCGAAGAACATGCTGCATTTATTTCTAGCTCGACAAAAGAAGTCACAGAGGGCAAGTTGTGAGAAAGAATTAAAGCCACGTTCGTGGGGACGAACGAATCCTCTGTGCTGACGCGGATCTAACAAACGCTGCAATTAAGCGGACAACCTTTGGGTTCGAAAGAGGTTGTACATTGGCCACTGCAGCTTCCCTGTCGCATCCAAGCCCCGTGTTAGTTATTCTTGTGTTAGTTCACCATGGCAGTCCTTCCCATCGAGAAATAAGAGTCTTCGAACAGCCCTAAAAGGGGGATGGCAGATAAGACGTTGATCTCTCCCTAGTGTCGTTGTCGTTGTATCCACCTCGATCTTTCGCTAATAGGGTACCGATTCGATATAATTGGCTTCGGTGCGACGTTGGCCTCTCTTCCTCCTCACCCTTCGTTCAAACCCTATCATCTATGGATCCGGACAGGCTTCTTGTCAATTCAACGACAGAATACACGCGTCCGATGCTTCGAGACATCTGTTGATAAGTTCCGAATATAGATGAATCCTCCTGCTGAATATTCCAGCAAAATCCTGCTGGAAAGGTATACCATTGGTCGAACTGACATGTGTCTATAATCCGGTAGGATTTTGGATTTCGAGCAAACTCCGGACTACACCTCAAACCCAAATAGTCTTCGTGCATTGATTACCGGGTTTGGTCTTCCGCCCGATTGGAAGTTCGAACGCAGTTGAGCTAAAATCGAAATCTCCAAAACATTATCCAAGATGGCGATATCGAATTGAAATCTTTTCAATTTCCAACGCTTGGTATCTTACGGCGGCAAAAAAACAACCAAGTTCTGATTGCTTAGGAGGTTATGTACATGCATAATCCGATAGGGTGAAAAGCGATCGTGAAGTGTTCACTCCATTGCTTTCATTTATTGAAATTTCTTGCTAATGCGCACATAGGTGCATATATATACGTACATATCGCTGAGAATCAAAGAGCGAGGGACTATTAAAGGCGTTACCGGTGGATTGGTGAAGCGAGATAATCGATCATCGCCCTGGGAGGCAACTCTGCGGATTAAAAGCCAGTCGAGCGTGTACCCTGAGAGTCTATAATATTTACTACGATTTCTATGAAATATATCTATGTATAAATAATGAAATTCCTTCTTGTACTTATCCCTCCAACGAGTGGGGCCTTATCCCGAAATAATTCGCTGCACCACTCAACCCTAAACGTTTTCACTCATCTAAAAGCTCAATCCTCCTACGAGATCATTGGGAAAATGATCAGTCGTGAAGACGAAAGAGAGGCATTAAAATACGCAATAACAAATATCATTTTCAATGGAACTGTGAACTGGGTGAAGAAAGTACCAGCGGACACATCGATAGCCACCAAAACCTAAGGCCATTCGATAGATATTTCGCATGTTGAGATTGATGATGGTTGGCCCGGGGTTTCCGGCTGATACCTAGCTAGACGTGGCGAAGACTCGGCTGGTGCGGGCTTTCGTGCTAGTCCGAAGAAGATGGATATACCCAATTTCCCTGCTGCTGGTGCCGGCAAGAGGGAGAAAAAAAATCCTCCTGAAGCGATCGGGGTGGGTCGATATCAAGGCTCTTGCATTTCCCAATTCTTGAAGGCGCATCAGGATGCCCCGGGTCATAACTCTTCACCCCTTTTTTTTGCCATATGTTCCTTCAACTCAGTGCCGGATTTAGCCAGTGCGGGGCCGAAGCGAATTGTATTACGTTCGAATTTCACATTCGAATTCAATATTTCTAAATGATACTCGAAAAATGATTAAAGGTTTTTCGTTACGATTTCTGTGGAGAAAAATCGAGAAAAAACTGAACAAAAAAAATTGGGTAACAACAATTGTCATTGAGTTTCATCGTTGTACGCTTTAACCTCATAAATCGCCAGCTTTCATAAACGAATGAAATTTATGAAGTTTGCATCGTTGAAGCTCAACGAAATCCTTCTTTCAATTGTTCATTCCTATCATTACCGAAAATATATACCCACCGATATAGCTGGGTTATCGTAAATCGCTGAATGAGAATTCTTAAGAAACTATTGTATATTTCTCGACGCCCAAATTTGAGCAGAAGAATTTATAGAATTTAAACATATATATGTATGTACAGGATGACTTGCATGGCCACATTACAAATGTGGCCATGCTTTTTCTAAGGATGTTGGGCGAAGATTTTCGGAGTAAAAAAAATTTGATCCTTAATAGTTTTTCAAGCTCCCTTCGAAAAAAAAGATGGCAGATTTTTGTCTTCAATAATGCGTGCTAGAGAAAATACAGCATTCCGGAAAAAAAAAAATGAAAAATCCATTTCGAGGACATGAGAATGAAGTTTTTTTAAATTCCGAATATGAAACAACCACGAATAATTTGAACAGTACCAGCCATCGTGGTGATAAAAATGATTTGCATTTCAACGATGGAATTTTCAATGTTATTAACATCGTAACAGTGAATCCAGTCGTGTTTTTGTCCACGCGTCTAAACGCTACCATCAACATAGTCTTCCTTGTTGTCTTTTATCGCTAGGCTCGCATTCGCTGGAGGACGTTGAAGGCGGAGAATTGGTTGGTGTGGTGGGATTTTGCAGGTAAGAGTATACGTATACACCAGTAATCATGGCAAGTACAGTGAGAACGAACCGAGACGCCGGCGGTGGTTGTTAGGTATAACATTGTGGTACATTGCCTCAGCCTCTTAGGGACTCACCGGTCGTACACTCCACTTCCAACTTAATTCTTACATTTCCCCGCACCACCTCTTTCCACTACTCTCCGACCTCCATCCATTCTATACATTGATGCTTGTACACTCTGCATCACGTTGCTCTCTTTTGCTCTCGTTTTCTCAGACGATCCAGGGATTGCTTGTTATCCTGTCTGTATTTCTCCGGGGATAAGAATGTGAAGCGAGAAGCGTAAAACTACATTCTCCGGCAATTCGGTTCTTTCGTTAATAAGTGTGTGTGTGTGTACGCCAAGCTTGTCGCATTTTTAGACTTCCAATTGAAGTGTTTTGAGAGAGTAATATTTTATTGTGCTCGAATAATGATTAGCCTAAAAGTGTTTTAGCTAATGATTATTTTTTGTATAATTATTAATCATCTTGATAGGGAATGTGTTGTTGTCGAATCACTAGTTGACTAATTGGAAAGGCGTTTGGGTTAATAGAACGTTCTTCATTTGAGCAATTAGCGATGTTTGTGTAATAACCCAATCGACAAAACGAGATAATTTATAATTGGAGTAAATTGGAGTAATTGGCATTCACTCTTTGCGCAATCGAAAACGTTTATGTAATACTTAATAATTGTTTAAACAATCGCCATACGTTTTTAAATAATTATTCATCATGGTGATAGATAGAAAAGGCAGATTGAAAACTTGCTCATCAATCGTTCGGTATTCGAGCAATGAAATAGATATTTGGATTAACAGCTTCAATCCTTTGAAATGACTTCACGATTGAGCATTCCTTTCATGGATAATGAAACACGTGTTCGCGATCCTCATTCATTATTTGATCGATTAACAAGCTATTTGCGCCGATCCTTCGTAATGTCATAAACTAAAAGATAAATTAAGAATTCATTTATCAACATTTATTCATGGCTTGATTAATTCAAGGTATCGCGAAATGAATTCATTCTTTCAGTAATTAATAATACGATCAATCACACTAATCGACGTTCTTTAATACTGAAGCATTCGTGTCCCCACGTAACATCGATTTTCGGGAAATTGCTGCAGCTAAATATCGAATCGTCATTAATACGAATATGTACGGTGGTTCGTGAGGTATAGAACGATATCAGAAGGTACGTGAATCCGTCCTGGAATCGTCCCGGGGAGTCCAGTACGGCCATCCCCATTCGTAACATCGGAAATGCATTGTCTATCTTGTTTTGCCTTTGCTGGCTGGTATCCAGGGCTCCAACTAATGGAAACTATCGGTCTGCTCCAGGGTGTGCTCCCCTGCTTCAGCTTGTCTGCAAGAAAGGGAGCATTCGGCCGCGGCATCAGGGAACTCTGTCGAGGTGAGGCCCACCCCGAAAGATGAACAGGAAAAGGCGGAGATAGAGGAATAGCACACATAGGGACGAGGTATGTACGCGTGCTGTAGAGAAGAGATAGCTGGTACGTGAGGTAACGGGACTCGAAGGGGAACTCGAACTCCAGCGAGAGTGAGAAAGAATGGAAAGTATGAGGGAGAGGAACGATTGATATTAAACGGATACTCGGGCACGCTCGGAGCTTTGTCCGCGATTGTGGAATCTCTGGAGCCGATGGAAGCCACCGTCGATGAAAGCGTCCCTCTCTCCGGCCCTCTCTCGGTCTCTCTCTTCGCCAGTTTCATTTCGGGACGAAACGTTGATCGCGTGTTTATCTTACATTGCATTGTTATTTCGTTTTCTGTGAAGCGAGTGCATCGAGAGGGCCAGGGCGAGGGGCTGGGAGGGTCGGGGAGGGGGGGGGGCGAATGAAAAAGAAAACGATTGTTGGTTGCAGTGGACCGAGCTCCGTTTCTTTCTCCTCCGGAGTTACGTACCTACAGCTTTGAAAGATACCCGGTTATTTATTGGTTGTACCGCGTTTAGGTTTGTCAATAAATAATTGTCGGTACGTCAAATATTCTAGGGATTTATAAAAACTCGAGTATTCGTCGTTTAAGCTTGTTTGGTTTTGTTAATAAATTTGTTGCGCACGAAGTATCCAGCGTTAAAAAAATCAATTTTTTTTTTATCGTTTTTGTTTGTTTAGGTTTCTAAATAAATACGTGGTTTTTAAATTAGAACCCAAAATATCCGGCGTTAAAAGAAGTTGTTTGGCTTAGTTTCTTTCATTTGGGTTTGTCAGAAAAAAAAATAGCGGGTACATCGAATTCCTAGCAGCCAATAATCTCGATTTTGAATTGTTTATTGCTTTTCGATTTTTTAATCATTAACGTAAATTTTTTTTGTACTTTTTTTTTGTCCATATGATTTTAGATTTTCCAATTCGCGCGAACGTCAAACACGTTTTTTTTTTCACGCGCTAATAATACGATCTCTTATTTTGTAAAAAGCTGAGCAAATTGTTACGATCCATCGATGTACAGGGGTATCATAAATGTGCCGGCGGCGATTACAATTAGGAATTCCTCGAACAATAATACGTGGTGGAGTATACTAGCACGGATGATCCCAATGCACCTTTATTCGAGGTTATACCCTGATGTCACGAACCTCGGGGATAAACTCGGATCAGGGAATATTCAGAGATGTTCGGAGAATATTCAAGATTACGTGTGCCAAATCCACAATTTGTTGGATGTCACGAGGTAACGGCACGAGAGCTCCGAACGTCGACGGAGAAAGGGAGGGATCGAAACGATCAAAATACTAGTACAAGTCGCTATAAAATGTTATTATCGGTTCAAAAAGTCATTAAAGTAACAATTTGTACGTGTAGATATTTAAAATGTCTCTAAAATAGCTCTGGAAATGTTAAATTAATAATTCCACACATTTGTTCGACTTTCTTCCATTTCTCTGTCCGTATATCTGTACCTCTCTCGTTTTTTAATGAAAATATTTCAATTCAATTTTTATTTGGTCCGTATCGAGTTTGTTTGGGTTTCTATTATGTTCTTCTTACGGCACGAATAATTTAAAAATATCGATTCCCAGTGGGTGGGTTTGACCATTTCAAAATTAACGATGAATTTTGTGTCGACAATAATTTTCGGGAACCCAAAAATCGAAAATTAAAATTTCGATCCGCACTCCGACGCTTTCGTGTATACAACGGAATCGGCATTTATCAATCGAACGAATCTTTGCTGCCAGTCCATCAAATGAACTTTATTAAATGTCCCGGACAAGAATTTTTGCGGTTTTTGAAAGTATCGTTGGATTCGTTCTAATATCACGAATAGTTTACTGAAAAAGGCCATATAAAAATGAATCAAAATTACGCAGAAGGAGAATGAAAAAATTGAAGAAAAAAAATCGATTATCTAAATTTGAATTTCTGGCGAATTGAAAATTCATCCTAATGTGATAAACGAATCAGCATTTTCAAGAGAAAACAATAAAGAACCGATTCCGTACAAAGTGGAATTCCAAATTTCAGGGCAAACGAAGTTATCGACGATCAAGTAAAAAAAAAAATATTTTTTTTGTGCGAAGTGCGAAAATATATCAAATTTTTAATTGTTCTTTTATAAAACGGTATCCACGCACTGTAAGCCAATGAATACGAATTTGCTTTGAATTTTTCTCAACACCTTTAATTGCTGTGAAAAACAATTAAAAAAAGTATGAAATAGAGCTTTGTTCATTAAACCCTGCTACCCAGCAAAAATGTAAACTAATTTTGTTCTCCCATATTTTAACAATTTCATTTATTTCGAAATCATAATTTTCCCTAAACATTATTTTCCCAATGACAAAAACAAACAATATATATCGCAGCTGAACAAACATTCAGCAAGGGTCGGGAAAAATACATAGCCCACGAGGCAAACACGTTCGCCATATTTGGTTCCACAGAGCGGAGGGAAATAAATACTGGAGAATTGGCCAGGATTGTGGCGAATGCGAAAAGGCAATTTTTAACGAAAACAAAGATAAACAGAGAAAAATATACAAGAGAGTGAAAGAGGCAAAGAGAATGGGGAAAAAATGATAAATCGAAGGCAGAGACATTTAAATGAAATCGAGCAATTAAAAAGCTGAATAAACATATCGATACGTTGCATATTCGGAAGTGTCCCACACGCATATTTTGTTAAATGAATATTTTTCTTTATTTTTTGTTTATTTACAAGTATCGTTCAGCACGCAAAAATTCTCGCGGGGTGATAAATCACGCGACGCGTAAATAAAATCACCGGTGAATTTGCGGAACGAGCAGTTACGGAGGAAGTTGAATTTTTCGAGAGAACATCGACCCTGGGTCCACGAAAAATTATTATCATTATTGCCATTTTTTTCGACGTTTTTTTATTCGCCGGCGGCGCGTGCACGAGAAAATCCATGTAAACCGCGTGATAATTCATCGATTCGCGCCCCCGTCGTCGTTGAATCCGTGCAGGCGATGCAGGTGAGACGATACGCGTGTGTGTCGCGGTATCGCGCTCGTTTTTCATCCCCCCCCCCCCCCTCCACCTCCGCGCTGACGAAACTTTGAACGAAGAAAAAAAAAGAAACGAAAAACAAAAAAAAAAAAAAAACAGATTGAAATTCGCAGTGACCGCGCGCTGTTTTGCGAGAGGAGCTTCGCGTGTTCTCCAACTATCAAAAATTATATTCCGTACCGGTTCTCCTTCGACGTCCTGTCAAAACGATTACTCGCGTGCAAGGAAATAGAGACGCGGAATTTAGAGGAGTAATCGAGGCGACGTGACCAATAATTTGAGGATGCCACATGCGGCGAAGAAACGTAGGTGGCTTCGCAAAAATTCGAAACAACTGGGCGAGGACACCCGCGAATGGGATAATAAATTTTCGATATGTTAAGCTATCCCGCTCTTCGGGAATTTAGAAGGTACGAATAGATCTCGACTCATAACGAAATGATTTCGCAACCCGGACGGACATTTTTTTTTTTTTTCGGAAATACTGGAGTAGTTCGAAATCCCTTAACGTTTTGTTTTTTCTTCGCTCGATTGTACTTATTTTCGCGTGAAATTTTTTATCAGAATGAGGTAATTTTATTGTTTCTAATGAGGTTTTTAATCAAATAATTCAATTAAATCAAATCTTTAATTACTCGGAAAGTATAGATTTCTTACAGTGTGTTATATGACTTTATTCGCTATTAAATTGCTCAAAAATTCCGGAATATATTAAATGTTTCACTTTCTCGATCAATTATTTACAATGTGCATTAAATATATTATATTTATGAATAAAATAATACATTTTTATATAAAATAAAATATATACACATAGGTATATCTTTTTTTCACGTCGAATCGACTTATTTGAAATTTCTTCATTTTTTTTCAATTAAGTATACGAAACATATTGCCCAGATTTTCGAGCAAGCTGAAAAAAGAACCTTTCGGGCGTGCACGAATAAAAATCATTTTATTCCAACAATACGAGGTTGAATCTCATTTCGGTCCCACATGAATCAGCCACTCGCTGTCAGGCTTCTCAATTCGCCCTAGTGAATTTTCCGGTTGCAAGATACGGAGAAAAAATAATCCCACGGTTGAGGGGGCGCAATTAAGAGGAGGGAAGAAAAGATGCTCGAAGCTTCAGGGCTAAAGAAGCGACGCAGAGGGAGAAAGAGAGGGACAGGAATCACGAGAGCCGAAGAGAAAGAGCGTCGAAAAGGGGGGGGGGGGGGGGGGGGGGGGGGGGGGGGGGGGGGGGGGGGGGGGAAGGTGGTGGTCGACTCGGAAAAGGCACGAAAGTTGAAGCTGCACAGGTTGGCAAGGTGAGGTGAGAAGGTGGAAAAGCAGCGCGCTTCTTGCTCGTGAAACCGCTCGAGAGAACGAGCAATAAAGTTGCACGATTTTTCCTGCCGTTTCGCCTGGACTTCTAAACACGTTTTCTCTCCAGGTAGGATCTAGGATCAGCGAAGCGTGGTCCCCGTTGGGAGACCCATAGAAAATCTACGTCGATTCAGATAAGTACGTATGTAACCGAATGAAACATCAGTAGTGAAAAATAAGAGATAAAAAGAGGGAGGGGAAATAAAAAAATGGACAAAGGAATTAATTAATTGATAATACTCATTACGATTCAGTAAATCCTCGCATGAATCTTATATCGCGGATGAAACGGGAAGTAAAAAAACGACAGGATTTCTTCGAACTTTTACCAAGGATTCTTAATTCCTAAGGATCAATGGAATTTCATTTATTCCTTAGAACACATGTATCGTGTAGAACTTTCGAGTGTATAAAAAATTGAAAAAATTGAATTATATTAAATTCTATTGCATTTAAATGTAGTTTCTAGTTTATAAGTTCGTGTATTACTTTTGTTCTACTCGAATTGTTTAATCCTTTGAAATCCTGCCGTTTTTTTTCCCGTTTCTTTCGCAACTCAAGATTCACGGAAGATGAACGTAAATTGAAACAGCAATCGTTCGATATACAGCGAACAAAAATTAATGCAAAGTAGGATAGCATCGAAAGTAAAACCGAAGAACTTAAGAATGAAAAATTAAATTAAAGTACGCCACTAAAAAGTATTTGCTATATTTCATAAGATAAGAAATAATATAAGATAAAAATAATAAAAAAAAGCACATAAAAGAAAATCAAAGAGAGGAAGAAAGATCCGCAGTTTCCTTGGGAAAGAAAAGGAAAAGAGATATAGGAAAAAAGAGGTAAACCGAGCAAGAAGGGAACTAGATATCAGGGGTTAGGAGGTGAGCTTTTTGTGCAGTACTTTCGCACTCGCTGGGGCTCAATTCACCATGAAAACGTTTTCTGGCCTTACCGAGGAGGAAAAGATGTGTATCCACGTACTTCACGAGCTCGGTCTTCTTTTCCTTTTTTCCTCCGTGCTTTCTTTCTATCTCTACCTCCCTACCTTGGTCTATCTCTCATCGAGAAGAACCAGCAGCCCGAGTTGGAAAGATCTCTCCGTGATGGAACGGGAAAGAAGCGACGTGTGCGACACACGTCCCCGAGAAGTGTGGCGAAATGGTGATCGCGACGATGGTATTTTTATTGAAGATTTTTTTATCGAATCTCTGGTAGAATATCTCCTACGATTTATTTCCATTCGTAAAATTCATTGGTTTAATGAATTTTCTTTTATTTATTATTGACAAATATTTTCATTACTATTCGAGAAACAACAAGGATTCTTTTATTTAGATGTATATTTGTAACATTAATAACAAAAAAATTAAAAAGTCATTGTTCCATTAAAAATGAAATTGATTCGAATGAATAGAAAATGTAAAAAAATGTAATTTCATTAAATTCGAATGCATCGAAGTGTAGTACGAAAATAAATGATCACGTTGCTTCGATAATAATTCATCAAATTTGTTTGTCGTTTGTTTCAATTAAACATTTTTATGTTAATCTATTTTTTAAATTAATTGCATCTATGGAGCATTAATTTACTTTCTTATGTTTAAATCTTGTATACACGAAAAAAAATGATAATAAAGCAAGAAAGCAAATAAAAGAAAGAGACGAAAAGATTGAGGAAGAGAGAAAATTCTAAATGGAAGATGTAAAGCTGTACCGATAGAGGGAGCATCGCAAGCGACAAAAAAGAACGAACGTGGAGGATCAGAGGTGTAAAAAACTGACACAAAAAAGATCGTTGTGCCCCTTTTCCCCTCTCTCAATCTCTCTCCGTTTTTCGCGAGGAAAATGCGCTGGCTGAGATTTCTTTATTCATCGTTTCGTTCCAACTATCCACTCGCGACGAACAAAATTTGCATTCGAGATACTGGGGTCGTCGAGGCTCCGACGTTGAAAGTATCAGAGCGTTATCGCTGCTGGACTTCCGGTGTGCCAAGAGGCCCTCGCAAGCCGCCCCGAAGAATTCGAGAGAGATCTTTCTTCCCGAGAAAACGGGTCGTTTAATTTCTTGTGAGCATACCTCGCTAGAGCGTATCGAAGACAATTGCAGCCCAAGATTCGCGATTCGTCGAAAAATCGAAGACGAGAGAGGCTCTCTGGATACTTCAGTTTCCCCAGTAAACTCTCCCAAGTACTCTTGGTAATGTCGATATTTTCGAGACTGCCGATTGTCCATTGGAAATGTACGATATATATTTTCGATAAAAACAACTAGCTTTTCACCCTAGCGCTATGGCTACTTTACCAGATTGGACTTTTTCGTTCAATACTGATTATGATTCATTTTTTATTATATAATATGGCACGTTTGGAAAAAAAATGAGTTTTGCTGAACATTTCGAGACACAGGAAAGATGACAAAGTCCTTTTCCTAGGTATCTTAGATCCTGCGGTGATAACTAAAAACTCTTCAAGCCACATCTATTTCCAGGTACGTTTCTACCGCATCGTAAATTTTGACAACACCAGAGGGCCAGAAGAAATATTTTTGTTGGTGAAGACAGCACGCAGGTTTAAAAAAAAAGATCGAGTTTTACCGGCCGCAGCCCAAGGCGATACTCCAATCATGGAAGAGGAGGAAAAAGTGTAATATCTAAGTCTCTCAACGAAGTTCTTTATGAAGAATCATTCGCAAACTTCCGGGATTCTCGGGAGAGCGGATTTTCCATGCACACAACGCTGGAAGTCTCCGGCTGTGATATTGCGCCACTCTTATCATCAGCGAAAAGCAACAAGCGAAATGTTTCAAGCGAGACTTTAATTGGAAGCTCGAGGTGCACACGCAGTCACCGGACTTTTATTGCGAGCCCTGCGGAAATGAAAAAGAGGACACACGGGGATGGAAAATTTCCAGTGGATATAACGAAGCTCTATTAAATTTGCAGGAAGCCCGCATCCTACCGCAAGCTCTCTATTTCGTGCTCAAGACCGTCGTTCGTCTTTCCACCATCTCCGCTCCTGGAATGTCATTCGTTCATTTTCCGAGAGGACCGGAATATTGCTTTCCCGCCGACTTTCTCGCAACGCCTGTACCGTAGCTCCTCCGAGCTTTTCTTCACGCGCGCGAGCTTTAAATTTGGAAAACATGACGTTTCCAATTGCATAGTTCCACGACTCGGAGGGTTTTACTTTAATTCCCAACGAAAGAAGCAAAAAGTCCAAAAATTCAACGAGTTGTGACCATTTTTGTGAATGCCCGGGCTAACTGCTAAAATCAGCTTGACCATCTGTCTTAAATAATATTAAAACCGGTATTTGTCGATCTTTTCTTACTAAATTTAAATTCCACTGCATATTTAAAATTTAATAATTTAGGGACACTGGGATGCCGAGGATTTCAAAAATTGACAGGTATTCTATGAAAATCCTGATATCTTTTTTTTCCGGCATACCTACATACTAAATTCCATTCATTACTGGTGCACCCTAGACTCGGTTTCTCACGTCAGTCTCCGATCTCGAAACGCTTCCAATGTTGGATTCTCAGGGTTTCTCGATCGTAGAACTGTATCGTGTCCAATGTGGAAAGAATCCGAGGAGCACGGTCTCGATCTTAAGCCGGTCCAAAGAGGCTTACGCTGATCGACAGCTATGACTCGACAGCCCAGAGAAACTGACAAACGTAAATCGCGCCTTGACTTGGACAACCTCAAGATGGACAGTTTACACGGCAATCCTCCTGCATTAGTCCCTCTATCTCGTTTT
Source organism: Ophioninae sp. A BG-2022a (assembly GCA_030523105.1). Taxonomy (NCBI): domain Eukaryota; kingdom Metazoa; phylum Arthropoda; class Insecta; order Hymenoptera; family Ichneumonidae; species Ophioninae sp. A BG-2022a. The sequence goes on along the minus strand of JAPYZI010003207.1, from coordinate 1,790 downwards.
CGCATCACTAATGTTATTCTTGTTCCTTTGTTTTGTTAAAAAAATATTCATTTTTTTTAATTAAAGGAATTTTATAAAGACGTATTTATGAGAATTCTTTGTTTGGGTTAACCCTAGAGCGGGATTTATCTTGAAAAATATTGGATTGAGAAGTTGAGATTTGTTTCAAATCATTTGAATTTTTGGTGTAAATACGTAAATGGGTGTAATTCTTCGGTAGTATAGTGGTAAGTATCCGAGGACAAAAAACTTGTATATAAAATTCTTCGGGAAACTAAAGATACGAGTTCTACTTGTCACAAGCACAAGCATCGGTGGTTCAGTGGTAGAATGCTCGCCTGCCACGCGGGCGGCCCGGGTTCGATTCCCGGCCGATGCAATTTTTGTTTTTTTGCTTATTTTCTTCTCGTTTAACATCACTGATCTTCGTTCCGGTTAGTTGTTCAATCTCCTTGGGTTTATTTTTGTCTTTTCCGTCTTTAAAATGCAAAGTTAGTTGTGCAATTAGTTTGGGTATCTTTGGGTCAACCTGTTAAGGTTTACTTTTCCCTGTTCTGTCTTTGGAACGCAACGTTAGCGATGTAATTGATTTGGGTATCTTTGAATTTGTTATTTTTGTGCAGTTCGACAACAGTAATCATCGTTCCAGTTAGTTATCCAATTTGGTTCAGTTTTGTCTTTTTCCATTTAATATTCGTTGCAGTTGTTTATCCATTTTCGTAAAACGCAAAACCTTAAATTCTATTTACGACACCGTCACAAATAAAAGTACGAAAATCTCCGAATAAAAGTATGTTTATGACTTTACCTCCTTACAAAAAAAAAAAAAAATAACGTTCGAAGAAAATGACTTTACGTCGCTGATTCACTTCGATGTAAATGTTTTCCCCCACGCGTCGAGATGTTTACGCATTCGAAGGAAACAGTTGACGCGCTTTTGTACTGATAAAACGACCGTTTTATTTATATGCAAAATACTCGTCCCGTGCTAGTGAGAAAGGCGATATAGAAGCATAAATACGTTTACGTAACTTTGTGCACGCAGTCACCTGGCTCGTGTACGTTCATATTATTTACGGAAATATGGCTGCAACGAATAACGAACACTTTGACGTTCTAAAGTTTTGTTATAGCGTAGAACACAAGGGAGACAATAAAAAAGCAGAGAAAAATAAACTTTAAACGTACAATGACGCCTCATAGGGATATTTCATTGCGACAAAAGTCCAGCATTAGTGTTTCCATGTAACCCGTAGGGTATACGTGCAGCGCCAAGTTCCCCGAACGAACAAAAAGTCTATTCCGTCATCGTCCACATCGATCAGCCGAAAAATTGTCAAGTATTAGGTGTAGTAAAAAGAAATCCAAGATATTTCAAACGGAACCAAACCCAAGCAGATGGCATTAGTTATCTGTATCTCGCATTATATAAACCCTATCCGGTTACACTAGTCGGCGTTAGAAAGACCTCATCTGAGGCTGAGTCAAGGATCAACTTGAGAAAAACGTATGAAGTGCAGTTTCAACCCCTTAAGGAAATGACGAACACGTTGAAAAATTTTGACGCGGCACCTCGTTACGTCGGTAATGACAATTTTGGGATTTTGCGCTGCGAGTAACGACCGACCGATGGCGCGCCCCGCGCGCGAACTCGGCCGCGAACTCTTGACTTTTGGGGCGAAGAATCGTCACAGGACAATTGCCGAGCGCAGACCGTGGCCGCGTGTGTGTTTACGTACGTGTCGATTCGTTACGAGCGCAGCGTCGAGAAAAGACGCGCGTAGTTTCGT
>JAPYZI010003206.1:0-20236 GCA_030523105.1 Ophioninae sp. A BG-2022a | reverse complement strand
TTTTGGCAGAATTTCAAAGTTGGACCATCGATTTTTGCAAATTTTTCCATACATACCCCTTTGCCTCTTTTTTTCCGATTTTTCAAGTGGATTTTCCGGAAAAACTATACGAGATATCGTTACGAATCCAACGCCATTATTTAAGTTAGGCAAAAACCTTTTCCAAACCCACCAAATGTATCCCCATAGCATGCAAGAAGCTCACCCTACCACCTTTTGAAACTTCATGATTTTTGAGATTCCGGAAAAGTGGCCGGGAAAGTCGACAAATTTTTTTTTCCATTTTTAAACTCTTAAAAGGGTCAATTTAATCGGAAATTTTCCGCTGATTACAAATATGCCCGAGTTTTTGCCGAAAATACAAGATTAGACTGAGATAATGCAAAAAAACGTTTCTCGAATACATTTTCGACATTTTTCCCTAGAAATGGAGAGTCCAAGGCGAATTAAGTCTTCAAGGCAGAAAACTACATCGACATCTACGCGCGATATGACACTAAACATCGAAATATAATAATTATTACGAGATTGGCGTTCACAAAACAAAAGCAGTTCACGCACGTAATAAAATCCCAGCATATAAGAATGCATATATGTATACATCTATAGACGAGATCACAATTTACAATAAAAGTGGAAAATCAGGTTTGATCGTTGAAAATAGCGTGCAGTCACTTTCTCGAGCTCGAATTACGGTGCTTCGGTAGGGTTTAGAGGAGTATGCATTCCTTCGACCTTACGCCCGATTTTCTTCCACGCTTACGGTCCATTGGCACGCTGTACGTGCGTCTGAGTGGAGCACTTGCCCCCTATCCCTGATAACTGCACTCGGCCCTTCCGACTTTTTCCCTTTGCCGACTGTAAATACATACAGGGTGACCGTTGACTCTACGTAATGAAAGGGGTGATTTTAGAGGTCATAGGGATCAAATTAAGTCCTATAAACGAGAGGTCAAAATTGAGTCCTTACGGAGTTGCAATTTTTTTAACGATTTTTAAACATTTTCTAAAGCCAAACAAACTAAAAAAAGATCATTTCAAAAAATACTCTTCTCTGAATATTCGATCGAAACTTCTTTAAAAGTTGGCAAATTAATTAAATTGCTAAATTATATGGACATTTTCTAATTCTCAATAATTAAACATTTTTTTTTAATTGTGTTACAATTAATTGTTTTTTTTTCTCCCAATCCCCCTTAAGTACGATATCCAAAAACACATCAGTTTTTGGACGTTGAATTGAGCTCCTGTCGGAAGAGAAAAGCATATCGGGGCATGAAATAACCATGACGATCAATTTCGGAAATTCACGATCACAAGTAGATGCGAACGTGAAGGGAAAACGTCGTCTCGGGAAAAGCCCTTGGTCGGGGCTGTTTTCGCTCGGCCCGGACTTTTCTATATTGGTGTGAGCCAATATCAGGTTCGGAGTGAGGGATGCGGCACACGCCTGGTGTTCAACTATGGGTAAAAGTGTTGGCTATCAGAGAGAACAACCCAGCCAGTGGCTCTACCCTGTGTCTTATCTCCTTCCTTGTCGCAGTTGCGATCAACGGGGTGCTTGCGCGTTTTTCTCGCCTCCCTTCGCCCAATACTTTTCCTGGTCTACAGTGAGACCTCGATTTTCTACTAGCTCAATTTCTTGCGTTCCCCTTCTTTGGCCTCGCTTTGTCTGTTTGGCCAAATGGGCTACTTTCTGTGAGCGTCTTTATTCACCGGCCCTCTCTCAATGGCCAATGATACGCGTGGCGTAGAGCAGGACCTTCGTATCGAGTCAAAAATATCGACTCGAACGGAAAAGGGACAAAAAATATTGAACTAGATGAAAAAATGACGAAAAACGTCGGCTCAAATGTAAAATCGACGAAAAACATCGATCCGAATGTAAAACTAACGGAAAACATCGACCCAAATGTAATACTGGCAAAAAACATCGACTCAAACGTAAAATCAATGAAAAACATCGACCCGAATGTAAAACCAACGAAAAACATCGATCCAAATGTAAAACTCGTAAAAAACATCGGTTCAAACGTAAAAGCAATGGAAAACATCGACCCGAATGTAAAACTTGTCAAGAAAACGTCGACCGGAATATAAAAGCGACGGAAAACATCGACCCGGATGTAAAACTAATATGAAAAAGTGATCCAAACGTAAAACAAATTAGCAAACATCGACTCAAACGTAAAATCGATGAAAAACATCGACCCGAGCGTAAAACGAATCGCACACATCGATCAAAAAGTAAAACGGACGAAAAACATCGACTCGGCGGTAAAACCGACAAAAAACGTTTAACGTTGGAAATAATTACTATTACTTAATCAGTATACATCTTGAATATAATACAAAAAATGAATAGTTTTATATTATATTTGACATTGGCATTGCCATTTTTTCCTAACAGCCATTATTCTCTATATCTTTAGGTGACTCAGTGCCCATTTAACTAAACTTGTTAGTACAAGCTTTAGTATACTCACAACGCTTAATCCACTCTTCCCCAAGCCGATCTTTTCCCAGTGCTTCTTCCAAGTGGTAGAAAATCGGGCTCTGACTGTATATAGATACGGAATCCGGTGTAGGACGATGGTGAAGTGGCACGAGTCTGGAAAAACCTCGCAGCCTGTGCTACCATATGAGCCTCGCCGCACACGTATCCACGATAACGATCCAGCCAATATAGCTCTTGACTTCGCGATCGACGTCGATTTGTTATTGTGTTATGAGCAATTACGTAGAAGCTCCAGTCGTTTTCGAATCGTCTTCACTTCGATATCGCTCGTTCCTAGCGTTGCCACTGCTTTCTCCGAGTAACGCCTTTGTTTGTTTTTTTACGATTTTATCGTCGATCCGATGCGCTCAATTTTGCTAACCAAGGGTTTAGGGGATGCGCCATTTTGTTTTTTTTGTTTTTTTTTTATTTCATGGAGCCAAAAACTATCAACTTTGGAACTTTGGGGCGAACCGGTATTGCTGGGGATAAAGATTTAGTGGTGTGAATACATTTTTCCTAGATTTTCCTTGGTCGCCGTCGACCAAGTCGCTGGCGACTCGACGGCGACTCGGTCGAGGGCAACATTAATTATAATTATTATCTCGGCAACAATGTAGCACAAATATGAAAAACAAAATTGAACGTCGCCACGGATAAAGTCGCTGTCGACTGGTCTGTCGGAAACTCGGTCGCTGGTGACTCGTGTGACGGCAACTCGGTCGCTGGCGACTCGTGTGACGGCAACTCGGTCGCTGGCGACTCGTCCGTCGGCAACTCGGTCGCTGGCAACTTTCATTATAACCTCGGCGATTAACTTGAAAATCAAAATAAACTGTCGCCGTCGATAAAGTCGCCGTCGACCAAGTCCATCCAACCGTCAGAACCAGAACCGCGTCGTTTTTCCTCCCGCGTCGTTGCTAATCGATGCTTCGCGTTGTCAAAGTAAATTGGGTTTTCAAGACGTTTTCATCGACGTTAATAATAATTGTCGGTTATAATCGGCGCGTTATTATCGAAACGTTCGTCCCCCTGGATGGCACTAACAATAAGTGTCTATACGTGGATAGGAGGACCGATAATATTTGAGTTGTCGAAGTCCATCGGTTAAGAACTGATGGCTGTTGAACAAGAGAGAGAAAGAAAGATAACGGTGGAGGGCAAGTGAGCTTTTGAAGCTCCGTGAAGAGAATAGTGTAGGGCTCGAATACGAAGGCCTGCACAGGGGCTGCTGAGGGGTTCAACAACGGGGTGAGAAGGTTCTCCGGGGTTAAGTAAGTGGTTAAGAGGTCGCTGGGTAATGGAATAAAAACACTCGACCCCGATGTCTCTCGATAGAGGGTTTTCACAGAGATCAACCCCCACCCTCTCCCACCTACAAAACCTACCCCTTCGTCCACCAACCCTCTTATTTTGCTTTTATTTTTCTTCTCTTTCTTCTCCTGACTGCTTTTATCATTTTAGGCCACTTTTTTCCTTCATCCTTCTTTCATCTAAGATCACACGCATGGGGTACCTCCGTGAACACCTACAAACTCCTGGACAGGGAACTAAACCAGATTGTACTATGCATCAAGGGATGAAAAGTAAAACGTTGAAAACACACTGTCTTCCGGTAACCCCTGACTCGCCTGGGGCCTCAAACAGTTCCATTTCTCGGATGTTCAACGATGGCTCGTCCCCCTCAAGTGTCTTGGAACGTCTCTCCCTTAAGGGTGGTTTCTAATAATTCCGCAAATATTTCAACGTGAGAAAAATCCACCCATCGTCATGTTTTCTTTACGTAGGAAAATAATTTCCGTTCTGCTGATGACACGAGCTTAAGGCCCTACCGTGGAAACTTCAGAATATCCGTTGTTCCTTGAAGTTAGAGGGTGGTTTCAACGTAAAGAAATTCCAATTTGTTTGGGTTTGTTTGGGTCAGCTTTAGTTTTTTTCTTCAATTATCTTTATTTTTTCTTCAATATCATTTTTTTGCAAAATTCGTATTATTTACAACGGAGATTGGTATCGTATGGTCCAAAGGAAATGATCAACCCTTAAAATTATTTCTCTCAAACAGCTAAACAATCGTTTTTCATTATTTATTAATTAACCATTTACTAAATTCCCTCAATTAAAGATTCTCGATAGAAATTACACAGAAAAAATTCTCCAAAGTCCTTAAGGGTGAAAGGCTCTCAAAATCCTTAAGGGTGAAATTCCCCAGAGTCTCTAAGGGTAAAATTCATCCCTTGGAAGATTTTCTTTTTACCACGTTCTTATTTCGAATTTAAATACCAGAGGGGAAATACCCTAAATTCCTTAAGGGTGAAATCCACCCCTAGAACGTTTTTCCCAAAAAAACCTATGTAAATGGCAATAAAAAATACCAAAAAAAAAACGGAAAATATTTGAATATGTATTGGTGAAAAATCTGAATAAGTCATTAGCCTAATTTGACATTTTCGTGTTCCTCCACCTGATGGATCGTCGTTAAATAATATTCGTGAAAAAGTGTTTTATTGATGAAAAATTGTAAGTTTCTTGGACGTTCCTCGATATCAGTCAGCCCCCTGGCACCCCATTGATCCTCCATCCCCCTGCACCCCCTCGAAACCTGTCACTCGGGGTACGTGAATGGTAGCGCTGGCGAACAATCTTGAATTTGGTAGGGGTGGCTTTTCCACGAAACGTAGGCGGAGCGAAGTCGCGCGTCGGAGCTTTCGTAGACGACGGGGCGTTTTAGCCCCCTCCAACCCCCCCGCAACCCCTTGGACCAAAGTGGGGAGACCCGGAGTTCGCAGTTTCCGACCAAGCATCGGCACGAACTCACGCGATATCAGCGCTCCTCTCTCTCTCTCGCGATTTCGTCGTGCACGTGTCCGGGAGCTCCGCGAAACTCAACAAAATTCAACCCCCTTAAACTACAATTTTTTCCACAATAAAAAAAAAGAAAAGAAAAAAGTCACTTCGCAATTTTCTTTTCATTTATTAAAAATAATTATTATCATTTTTTTTTTACAACTGCTCTTTTAGGGTGACGTCAAATTTAAGGGTTGAAAACTACCCCTTTTTTATGAGGGATGAAATTTGTTTTTTTTTTGTTTTCGTTTTTTTTCTAATTGAAAAATGTGCGCGAAAGTATCTGTTCGTGAATTACTCGATCGCAGACACGTGATCGAACGCTGATATACCTCGTGTGCCCACTGGCTCGTGTGATCATTTTTTTTTTTTTATCGACAGTTTTGTGCGCTCAGTTTTTTCTTTTTACGCATTCTCATGCGGAATTGAAACACCTCTTGTGACCTATGTCGTCGTGAAGAATCGACAGTGAAATTTTTTCGTGGATGCAGACTTTGATGGTGCACAGGGTTGTGCGAAGGTGCGAGGTAAATCGGATTACATCGGGATCATTGCAGATGTGAGGTAAAAACACTCCCAATTACGGATGAAAGTCGAAAACGAATTAAAATTGTAGTATCTGCTTTCCTATTTATTTTTAAATATTTTTTTTAATGACGTTTATATTTTTTTATTCAATTTGTTAATTATAAAAAAATACATATATTTTTTTGTTAAATTAGATCATTTTTAAAAATACATATTTTCTCGTTGAATTGATTATTTCGAATAAACGATATATTCTTTATTAAATTCATATAGCAATCTTTATTTTTGTTAAATTGATGGATTTAAAAAAATTGATATTTTTTGTGAAAATGAGATGAGTTCGAAAAAATTGTTATTTCTTTTTGTTGAAGTGATCTGTTTAATAAAATTGATGGTTTCTTTGTTAAAATGATGAATTCGCATAAATGATATTTTTTTTTTTGTTAACTTAATCAATTAGATAATAATTGTATTTTTTTTTATTGATACATTCCAAAGAAAATGATTTTTCTTTTTGTTAAACTGATCAATTAAAAAAATATGAGTTTTTTTGTTAAATTGATGAATTCTACAAAAATTCATCAATTTTTTTCATTCATTCTAGAAAAATTTATATTTTTTAAATATTCTGGAAGTATTTTGGTAGTTATCGTATTTATCGATGGATGATAGATCGATGATAACATTTTGAACATTTTGTGACGCAAGTCTCGAAATTCCATAAGCTTAATGGATTTCTTACGAGGTGGATGGGACACTTGACACTTGACCAGGGTCCTGGCATTACCATTCCACGTACACACGAATAATTCAAATGTTAAAAATTCATTAAGCTCGTTCTGCCCATCATCATCAGTCCTCGAGGCCTCAGGAAGTCGTAAAACTCGTAATTGCGTTTTCCACTCGTCCCGACCCTTCACGATTATCTTCACGCGAAAGACAAAAATTGACCTACATCCAGGAATTAAGGGGTTAGTCTAGAGTGACGACACGAAAATCAGGGTTATCTCAAATAATTAATTTTTAAGGAACAAACGAGTTTATTGCAAAAGTCGATTGGACATTTGTTCCAATATATATTGAGAAATCCCGATATCAAATTTCATTAAAAAATATCAATAATTGAAGCAGTTATGAGAAGGACTTTCGTGAAGGACTTTTGCACGAGAAAAGCTCGATCTACTTGATTTTCCCCACTTGATTCTGATACCGAACGAAACAAAAAAAATCAAGAAAATTGTGTGAAACTGCACCGAGTTTTTTCCTTATTAATAAATTTTAAACTTCAAAAAGAAAAAGTATTTAGTGCCTTATTTTTTTAGTAAAAAAAACATCATTACTGTACGTTGATTCAAACTCTTTTTACATGACAATTTCTATAATAAATTTAAATTTGAAAGTAATGAAAATAAATATAATATTCAACAATTTAAAAAGCATATTAAACAATACAACAAAATGAATATTATTTAACAATAAAAAATGAAATACAGTATTTAAAAATATATCATGTTTAATACTATTAAACAATCAAATAAAATATACAAAATATGAATAATTAAATGGTGAACTATTTAATTTATTTTAACAGATTTAATATTGTATTTATGGAATGTAAAAAATTCATAAAATGTACAAAGTGAAAAAATTAAATTCTGAAATAATTTATTTATTTAAATAAATTGAACACAACATATTGATTTGATATTATACTCAATATTCATAATTTTACGAATACAATATTAAATCAATTAAAATAAATTCAATATTTCAATATTTAATTTTTCCTATTTAATATAATTTACGAATTTTCAACCCTCCAATATTAAATAAACATTCTCCCCCTCCACCGCTATTTTTTTCACCCCCACCTTCTCAAAATATAAATAATCATATGCCCAATTAATTAACAAACAAATAAAAAATCACTCAATATGAAAAATTCTCTCTCAAAAAATAAATAAAAATATTCCTTAAATCCCCCTACTTGTTTGTTTTTTTCGGAAGGATTTACAAATCAAAAAATTCCAAAATCCACTATCAGAGTAGCAGACCTCATCTCGAGTTTCAACGGAATTGCTTTCGTCACCAGAAAAAAATATCGAGTCCGAAACGATCAGAGGTCACATTGGACTTCGTAAGTAACGGAAAAAAATAAATAAATAAAAAAAAAAACATTAAAAAAAAATAAAAAATGGAATAATGCGCCGAGACGAAAGAACGAATTAAGGGGATATTCGAAGATGGGGAATCAGGTATAGTCTCGAAAGAGAAAAGGGGACGGGAGAGGGAAAAAAAGGAGTGGAGGGGGGAGAGCCGGAAAATTGGCGAAAACAGGAAAAAAAGGCGCGACGTGCTCATCGTACAGTTATCGCCGAGCGAGGGTCGAGTGAATGAGAAAATAGCTCGGGGAAAGTAGAGTCAGCCAGAAATGGTCAGACGGAACGTTGAAAGCACCGACGCGCGTGGATACATAGACACACACACACACGGCCAAGCATTTGTTTCATTAACAAGAGATCGGATCGGACCAGGTTTATTCTCGGTCTGGCACGTCAGTGTTACAGGACATGAAAAAAAAATTAAAAAAAATTCTCCGATTGTTGCCATCCCGAACAAAACACATCCCTGTACCGCAGATAGGAAGGAACAAAAAAAAAAACAGAGATACGAAGAGAATACAAAAGATCGTAAAGCCTAATGGCTGCGCAATTGAACGATCAATGTGAGATGGATTAATGAAATCGTTAAATTGGAACATCAAAATTACACTTTTTAGAACATTACGAAGTGAATTTTGAAAAAATATGTGTCAGTTTTCAGAATCGTTGGTTTTTTGGGTTTGTTTGGGTTTGTTTGTTTGGGTTTTTTGGTTTTTTTTAACGCTGTTTTCGAAAGGCTTCAGAAAGGTTTTTTTTTATCGTTTCAGGATGGCTTAAGAAAAGTTTTTCTTTTTTTTCAAAGTTGATTCATTGACTTTCCAGAAATGTTTTTTTAAAGCTGTTTCGAAAAGGATTTCGAATTTTCTTTTTTTGTTTTAAACGATTTAAAGATTTTAATAAAATATTCAAAATTTTGTTAGGGTTGAAATATAAATTTCGAAAATTATTTCGTCTCTCGAGAAGCGATATAAATTGTACAGGAATGTTCATTGTATTTTCGTTTAGGTTTGTTTGGGTTTGCCTCGGTTTGATTTGCTATTTGCATTCGTGTTTGTGTTAGTTTGAGTTCCTCTGGGTACTTTAATTCAACTTTGAACTCGACCCAAGCAAACCCAAACAGGAGTGTACTGAACTCCTAACTCAACCCAAACAAACCCAAACCCTTGATTCAACTTCTAATTTAACCCAAAAAAATCCCAACTCTCGACTCAACTCCTAACTTAACCCAAACAAACTCTTGACTTAACTCAAACAGATCCAAACAAACTTAACCCAAACAAACCCAAACGTCTTCCTCATTCTTCAATCCATTTTCACGACGTGTTTTTTTCTTCCCAATTGTAAAATCCACTTGGATTGAACCGGAAATACAATATCCAATACAGGAAGCACCATTTTCATTATCATCACGATTATTGATCTAGTTTCTTCAACCACGTCTAGCACACATTAAACCTAATGAGATATTATACATACCCAACATCAATATCATTACCATCGTTACTTATGACAGACCTACAGCTGGTCGTTGAAAGCTCCTCTAGCCATATTTCTTTATTCAAAATATAACCAGTTTCAGTGGAATATCCAACGAGCTGTGGAGGCAAAGTCCAAGAGAACCACGACTTCATAAGCGGGCTTGCTTCCATGTACATTTCCCAACTGGCATTACGTACACTCGCTAAGCAGATAGAGATGGCCAAGGCACACAGCTAGCCAACCCTCATTCATCCCCCACACCATCCAAAAAAAAAGTGGAAAAAATGAAAAAAAAAAAAAAATGAAAAAAAATGAAAAAAAAAAAAACGCGACGCTTCCAAGCACATTTCTCTCGTGCACTCTCCTCGATTGCGAATACGTATTATATTCTTTTTTTTTTCTCCTTCTTCTTCTTTCGGCGAACAACAATAGAAAACGTACCCCTAACGATACTGAAAGTGTTACGCTTTGCCCAACGACCGAAACTTGTCGGGTACGTACTTTTCGTTTCGAAAATTCCTGCCAAAATTAATGATTTTTCAAAATTTCGTTTCGTCGACTCCAAATCTCTCTGATGGTTCGAGAAATAAATACTGGTCGAAGAGAAACATGATTAATGTCCTGTTAAACTTTTATGTCGTATGACAATAACTGGCAAATTTGGTTACTCAATATTTGAGAGGAAATACAATTTTTATAATCAAAATGTTACTTAAAATTATATTTGCATCCTTAAAATTTGACGGAATGAGAAATTTGCTTAATCAAAATGTCACAGAAAGTCGACTTTGAATATTCAAAAATTGACAGACGATAAAATTTGAATACTCAAAATTTGCCAAACTATTAAATTTGGTTACTCAAAATTTGACAGTCGATCACATTTCAATACTCAAAATTTGCCACACTATTAAATTTGGTTACTCAAAATTTGACAGACGAACAAATTTCAATATTCAAAATTTGCCAAACTATTAAATTTGGTTACTCAAAATTTGACAGTTGATCAAATATGAATACTCAAAATTTACCAAAATCTTAAATTTGGTTACTCAAAATTTGACAGTTGATCAAATATGAATACTCAAAATTTACCAAAATCTTAAATTTGGTAACTAACAATTTGACAGACGAAAAAATTTCAATACTCAAAATTTACCAAACTATCAAATATGGTGAAAAAAAATTTATCAGCCGATCAAATATGAGTACTTAAAATTTGTCAATCTATCAAATTTGGTTACTCAAAATTTGACAGACGATCAAATTTCAATACCCAAAATTTACCAAACTATCAAATTTGGTTAAAAAAAATTTATCAGCCGATCAAATATGAATACTCAAAATTTGTCAAACTATCAAATTTGGTTACTCAAAATTTGACAGACGATCAAATTTCAATACTCAAAATTAGCCAAACTATCAAATTTGATTCCTAAAAATTTGACAGGAAGTGAAATTTCAGCCACCTGCAACGAATCTAGTCGTTATCACGATATAAAATCAACTGGTGAGATAAGAGAGTCGAAATAACAAAATTCTGTCTGAATTGCCTGTTCAACATCGAAGCTGAGGATAATTCACGATGCGATCGTGCAGCCCGTACGCGTTAGGCGATGAGAAACACGTGAATAATCCACCCAGCAAATTGTTACCAATGACGATGAGGGGGTTGATGAAGCAGGGAGAAAGATAGGGAGAGAATGGAGCGTGGTGTAAAACAATTTAGCTGCCTCGGTCTTTGTTCTGGATTTTCTAGACATGCAGACTCGTTGGGCTCAACCTACACCAACGGTCGTCATTTTAAAGGCAGCTAAATTGGAAGTACACCCTTAAGGGGTTAAGCCATAGTAAAAATTTGAAAAAAAAAATATAATTTTTCGTCATTCGAAGCAACTCAAATTGCAAAAGAAAATTCAAAGTTGGGTTTAGGAATCCGAGATTTGAGGTTAACTTATAATGATTTGTGATGAAATATAATGACTTATAATTAACTTATAATGAGTCATTTTGGAATTTAAAACAAATTTTAAACATCGAATAATGAAATATACACAAAATTGTTTACCAAAGTGCACGAGAGAATCGTTCAAATCCACAAGAAAGTATTTGAAAGCCTTTCGACTGAAATTGACATTTAAAAATCGGCCGTTTTCCCGCCACGATTTCGTACAAACATACGCCACCAGGCGGCAATCCGTATTTCCTTTTCTATCCAATTTAAACACTGATGACGATACGCAAAGTGCAGATCGATTTATATTGATGAAAATTATTATAATATTGGTTTATTTGTCAGGAGAAAATTAAAGGGCAGAGAAACATAAGGGCGTAAGTGGTAAAAAGGAAAAAAATTGAATATAGCTATAAACCGAGGTATTGAATTATCACCACTCAGAAAAACCCAATTTTCAATTATTTTTAATCAGGAAGTGCATAGAATTTTTGATTAGTTATTAACAGTAATAATTCAATTTTTCCTCGAAGAAATAAAAAAGGTAATAGATTATTTTTTCCATAAATGAAAAACGGTAAAAAAAGAAGCTTGGTCAATTATTATTTTAAGGAATATATTTATTTGAAGAAATAAGTATTAATTGTTAATAAATATATAATGAACAAATAATTTTAAAAAATTTGTTTTGTTGAATTAAATAAATAAAATGATTTATTTTAAGAAAAAAAAACCTTTTTTTCGTTTCTGCTTTGTTATTTTATCAATTAACACGACTTTGTTAACGCAAATGGAAAGAATAGTCCAACCGATTAAACAAATAACGTTACTTCCTCGAAATACCTTTTTATTCTATAACCTTCACTTTAGGGTCGTCGGAGTAGGTTAACCCCTTAAGCTAGGCAGCAGTCGACGTTATCCATAATGTACATACAAAATGGGGCCCGGAAACTTCCAACCGACACTACTGTCCCCAAAGCAGCCTATTGTGCCTTAACTCGACATTGGCCAAAGCCCCAACTTCTTCGATATCACCATCGGACGTATCCAGTCTTGTTCATGCATGAAGGTAATTTCGAAGACTCGCGAACTTTGGAGGATTGTCCTCAAAACAGCCAATGGGCTGATAATCAACGTTAGATGGATACAACGATTTCGAACCGTCCATGCCAGAGATATATGAAAATATATGTGCGTTCGTGTGTATCTGTTGTGGGTACGCAACGTGTTTGAGGAAACGGTGGAAGGGGATGAGGGTAATGGCCACAATTTGTGGTGTTTTGCCGGGAAGCGTTGGGGGGCGCACAGCCGAGGCGGAATCGTTTAGCACGCGATCTTCTCGTAATTCTACTGTCGGCACGCCACAGCGCTGGGCAACGGTATAACCACCCCAAAACGCATACTTGCGGCTCGTCTACTCCCGCAAAAGTTCCTTCGTCCCTTCTTCTTCATCTTCTTCTTTCTTGGACAGATTTCTCTCGAACATTTTCTCTTCGTTCGGGAAAAGCCCGAAACAGCGTCGTTTTATGTTTTCTTTTTTATTATTTCATCAGGCTTGATATGTTTGTTAGTTTTAAGGGGTTGGCTTTGAGTTTCGTTTTGGGCTGTTTGAATTCGATTTGGTTTCGGTTTTAAGGGGTTGGGTTTGTTTTTGGTTGTTTGGATTCGATTTTATTTGGGCTTTAAGGGGTTGCGTTTGTTTTCGGTTTTTTGGATTTGGCTTGGATTGGGTTTTAAGGGGTAGGGTTTGTTTTTGGTTGTTTGGATTCGATTTGGTTTGGGCTTTAAGGGGTTGCGTTTGGGTTTGTTTGGATTTTATTTTGTTGGTTGGATTCCTTTTGGTTTGGGTTTGAAGGGGTTGGATTTGGGTTGTTTGGATTCGTTTTTATCTGGATTTTAAGGGTTTGTGTTTGTTTGGGGTTGTTTTGGGTTCTTTGGATTCGCTTGGGTTAGTTTCTGTATATTTGGGTTAAGTTTTAAAAGTTAGTTTCGTTTTAAGTTTGCTTGGGTTTGTTTTGATTTCGCTTGTTTGGGTTTGCTTGGTTCAAGTTTCAAAAATTGGATTCGTCAGAATTTTTTTTCGCTTCATTCTAAATTTGTTTGGGTTGGTTTGGGTTTGTTCGGGCTTGAAAAAAATGTTTCAATAAAATAAGGTTTTTATAAAAATGCAATAACAATAAAATATCGTGCTTGCAAAAGTTATTCGAATTTTGTAAATTGATAGATGGGTTCACATCTGGATATTATCGTGGACGTAAAAATAAGAATGCTTAAAGAAACCCACTATCGTGTTAACACAGCAGCTTGGAGGAAGTGTTGCCATAGAATTTTATAAGCTCGCCTATTTTCCGTAACCGAGAGCCCACGGTCTTTGATCATTCGATAGCTCCATAATATTCACGCCTATGCGTGAATTCTACTCCATACGTGTATGGAGGAGTATACCACCATACACGTATATGTGCTGTATAGAAGGTATTCCAAGTTGGCTCGACGAATAAATGTCTCCAAATTGTAAAAAAAAATTATTGCTTCCCAAATAAAAAAAACAATTTATTAGTTTTTCAACAATTGAAAAAATAATCAGTCTTTAAATATCCAAAAACACAGCCTAACAAAATTGTTCTCTACCATTAAAAAAAAGTTTTTACTTTTCAAAAATAAAAACAAAAAAATTATTTATTATTCAGCTAACCCAAACAAATCCAAGTTAACGAATAACTATTACTCTAAGAAAAAAAAACTGGAACTGGCTTTTTGAACGATGTTTGCAAATATTAAGGTGGATTTTTTTCACGAAATTTTAAGGACAAACTGCTGTAAAAATAAATTAAAAAAAAAACAGACGGATTTTAAAAAATACAAAAAATCCAGTCATGAGTGATCTCCATAAAATGTTTTATGAAATCGATATGTTTTAAAACCTTTATTTAAATTACAATTATTGAATTTTTTTGCTTACAAGATCACAATTATTGGGTGAATTCAGATTGTTTGGGTTTGTTTGGGTCAAGACATCGAAGAAGAATTTTTTTTATTTTTGAAAAGATAAAAATTTGTATATCCTTAAATTTATTTTTTCATAAATCATTGCATTTATTTTTTCATAAATATTTTTATTTATTTTTTCATAAATCATTGTATTTATTTTTTCATAAATCTTTTTATTTATTTTTTCATAAATCTTTTTATTTATTTTTCATAAGTCTTTTTATTTATTTATTATTATTATTATTATTATTTGATCCATTAGTGGAACCCCCTTAAAATGAGGGTAAAAGCGAGTCGCTGGTTGAAATTCAGCCTGAAACGTCCTGTAGGTGGTATGCTCGGTGGCACATTTATGGTTGCACGCGAGAGCTAATTGATCAGTGGATCGTCAACACGCGTTACACGAGTGCTCGCAACTCTCGCGACCGTGTTAAATTGATTACGCCTCGGTCCCAACTACGCACAGCTACGTACACTCTCTTATTCTCAAGTTTACATTTACCGAGGCTCTATCACGCTATAATCCGATCTTCTTCATTTGTCAAATACGCTCAGGCATTTGAATAACGACATTGTTCGCCGTTTCAATGGGAGCTTTGCGATACTCAAAACCTAATCCGCAAACGAAATTCATCCAATCGCTGAAAACAGGGCGTGAACATTTTACAAGCAAAATTTTAGCCCTTCGAAAAAAACACGAAAAGCCTTTAATTTTTAAAATAATGAATAGTTACTTAATATACAATTTTTTTTAATTAAACGACGATCATTTATCGAAATAATGATTAATTTGTTAAAACGATTGAAAAACAAAAATTTCAATAGTCATAAATAATATTAATATTTGTATTCCTAATAATATTGATTAATAGAAAAAAAATTCTACCTCTTCGAAAAAAAACGAAAAGCCTATAATTTTAAAAATAATAGTAACCTAATATGACTTTTTTTTAATCAAATGACGATCATTTATCGAAATAATGATTAATTTGTTAAAACGATTGAAAAACTAAAATTTTAATAGTCATAAATAATATTAATATTTGTATTCCTAATAAAATTGATTAATACATTTATTTATTTGCATATCATTCAATTTATTCATTTATATACTCGTGGATTTTTTATTGAGGATGTTAATTGATTAATTAATTAATCGATCGATAAATTTATGCATCATAAATAATTAATTAATTCATTAATTCATTCTTTATTTTTTGCAAAGATGATACATGATTAATTTATGAATCAATCAATTATATTGATACCTAAATCAATTCATTAATTAATCACCCAGTTAATTAAATTATTATTAAATTAATTCATTATATTTCATCGTATTATCATTTCGATTTTCTGATAGAATTTGACAAAACTTTAAATTAAAAAAAAAATATATCTTTAATCGTCCGAAAAAATGTTTATATAAACCCAAACAAGGTTTATTTTTAGGTATAATAAATACTGATTTTTTTTAGGTATTCTTATCGTTCCCTTTCTTTTGATGCCGTATTTGAGCTTGTTTGGGTTGAGCTGCAGCAACGTCGTTTTTTGTATTTTTATTTTTAAGAACTTCTCTTTTTTGCTTTTTCCATTATTTTCTCGACTAAACCCCCTCCCCTCATGGAATCTTTTATAGCAAGATCTTTATGATGAGTCATGAACTGAGATACGTAGCTCCTGAAAAAGCAAAGTAGTCGGGCATTTTTCCGTATGCATTCGTCCGACGATTTTTCCTCGTCGAGAGTCTCGACGCTTTCGTCTTTTTGTTTTTTTCTTTTTTCTTCCGTCCATGCTGGAAAATACATTTTTAAAAAATTTTTAATCCCTTTTTACGTCGTCTTATCATTTTTTTATTTATTTTTTTTTCATCTTGATTATTTATGAGCCAACAAGGGGTGTGTTTGCACTTCCCCTTTACGAGAATTCGTTTATGACGGTTTTCTCTGTGCGATTGTGATCTCGAGACTATTAAGGGGTTGGGCTACTATGATGACCCGAATATTTCGGTTATTAAAAAAAATCCATTTTTGATAAATGAAATTGGATGTCAAGTTTTATTAATATTAAATATTTAATTGTAATTACATTTTTTGTCGAACTTAAAAAAGTTTAGTGGAATTAATTATTTCGCTAAACTGTTAAATTTTATTGAACTAAACAATTTAATTACAATAAAAAAGTAATCGTGCAATTTAATTGTAATAAAAGAATTTATTTTAACATTATTTTCAGTTTTCGTAAAATTTATCATTTTTATTGAATTTTTTATTTGAATGAACTTTCTGAAACTCGATTGAATATTATTAATAATTAAACAAGTTATACAACATTTCGTGAAGAAGGGTAGACATTTTTGAAATTTTTGACATACTTTTTGAAACCTTTGGTTCGAAACTAAAAAAAAACAATTATGTCTCCTCCTTTTTCTCGTCTCTATTGTCAACAAAATTGTTTTTTTTTTTTTTTTGGCAGCCGTGTCACCCTGAAAGTTTTTACAATAGTAGAAAAGTTTCGACGATCATACTCCCCTCAATTATTACAGTGTACACGTGGCTGTACTCGTGTATATTGGTGCAATCACTCGGAAAGAACAATACTCCTCTTATTACTTTGCTCAAGTGATACTTTTCGCAGGCTGGCTTTCGTCATTGCAGGGCAGTGATGAACGAACCACACTTGGATTCCAAAATCATGGCATGGCTAACTCTCAACCCAAACAAACCCAAACAAAACAATCATTTATAACCGAAACAAACCCAAACAAAGCTTTTATTTCTAACCGAAACGAACCCAAACACATATATTATTTCTAACCGAAACAAACCCAAACAAATCTATTCTTCGCAACCCAAACAAACCAAAAAAAGCTACTATTCTCAACCCAAACAAACCTAAAAATCGCAACCTGAACAAACCTAAACAAAGCTCTTATTGGCAACTCAAAAAACCTAAAAAGATGCTAATATTTCAAACCCAAACAAAGCTAATATTAGAAACCCAAACAAAGCCATAATTTCTAACCAGAACAAACCCAAACAAAGCAATTATTTCTAACCGAAACAAACCCAAACAAATCTATTCTTCGCAACCCAAACAAACAAAAAAAAAGGTACTATTCTCAACCCAAACAAACCAAAAAAAAAGCTACTATTCTCAACCCAAACAAACCCAAATTCGCAACCTGAACAAACCTAAACAAAGCTCTGATTCACAACCCAGACAAACCTAAAAAAAGCTAATATTCCAAACCCAAACAAACCCAAACAAAGCTATTATTCATAACCCAAAAAACCTAATATGAACCTGCCAACCAACTGCCACAAACCATTTCACTCTCAACAATCTTTAACCTGATAGAATTAACAAAATTTCCATCATCAATGAATAATTAGAGAATCCTACCAAACGTTCTTTACCAAACCAAATATCCCAAGATCCATCAACGAGACATTCAATTCTTTAAAACTAAATTTCACAATGAGACCAGCCGATCCGAGCTGCATCAATAGGTAAGCGAATAAAGTGGAGTGCTTCGGAATCCCAACGAACCCGACAGAAGCCCCTATCATAAATCGATTAATCTTGTGCACCAGCTTCATTCGAGAATTCCAAATAAATAATTACCAGCAAATTAAGTTCGGAGGGATTTAACGCCCGGAGCTCCCATTCAGACCAGTTCTCTTTTGGCTATTCAGTCTTCCACGCGCCACCCCATTTTTACCCATTATTAATATTTTTAATTGCACGAGAGGTGAAAATATAATTGCGTAAGAGCATATTTCACCATTTTCCCTCTCTCTTTTTTTTTCATATTTTCATTTTTTTTATTATTATTATTTTTTTTTTTTTTTCAAGTTTCACCCGGAAAGTACGAAAATTCGGACCCATGACCATACACGGACCCACCAACGTACACACTCGTATAAACCCACACTGGAATTCGTTTACGTTGGCTACCGAGTAAAATGTGGTTTAAAATGGCAGCCAGTGGCGTTTGGCGTGTTCCTACCTTCAAGCTGGTACTCTTGCAAATGCATCAGTTGAGCTTCCCACCACTCTGAATATTATGCAACACGGTTTTTCTACACAGGTACCCTCTATGAGAACCAGATATATTTATATCTATATCTGAGCCTAGAATGGACAACAAAAGTGCATACAGTCCTCCCTTAGTGTTATTATCCTTTTCCCAGCGAAAAAAAAAAAAAACAAACAAAAAAAAGACAACAACAAAGACAGCTAAAAAAAAACTACAACAAATTCTGGTCCAAAGCACATTCGCGAATTTTTTAATCTCCTTCCCAAGAACGTTTGTCATTTGAAATTAAAATGTTTGGGGGGGGGGGGGGGGGGGGGGGGGGGGGGGGGGGGGACAAAAAAAAAAAAACGAGTAAACGAGCACACGCGAAATAGAACTTTTCGTGGAGGTTTTATTACTTCCGTCACGTCGGGAAGACAATAACTGAGGGTTATGACGATGTCTCCATGTATACAGGGTGTTCTCACAATTCGGTGTAAATCAAGACCTATCGATTGAATACCCACTCGCCTTGTCCCAATTTCAAAGACTCCAAAAGTTATTTCGGTTAAAATTTTTTTTTATTTTTTTTATTTTTTGTTATTTTGGTTTCCAAAATCGATTTTTTGGATGAAAGAGGTCTTAGTTCGTACTATATAGTGAGGCTTTACTGAAATAACACTTTAACCCTTCACGAAAACATTTTTTATATTGAATTCGTTAATTTAATAAATTTTATGAATATTATTGAGAGAATAAAATGTAAAATAAAATAAAAGAATAGAATAAAATGTAAAATAAAATGTAAAAGAAAAAAAAAATTAATTTAATTAAGAAAATAAAATTTAATTGACTTAAGTAAGAAAATAAAGATTGATTAATTAATTTAATTGAGAAAATAACGTTTAATTAATTTTCTCAAATGTTTATGCAACTTAGATTTTATTAAAAAAAAAAAAACAATAAGCAGGTGACCTTGAAATCAAGAGCTCCAGGGAAAGATTAATTTGTGGATGAAAGGATATCGATTTTTCCAAAATAGCACCGCTCTGAAAAAAATGTTCTTTTTTTTCCCTAAAAAACGGATTTTTTGTGTATTTTTTTTTCACGATCGAAACTAGAATCGTTCAGTCGCGAAAATCGTACGAGATCTTTCAGAGCACCGATCTGAGGATCTTCAATTAAAATTCCAAGTCGATGGATCATCAGTTTTATTTTTTTTTTAAATTATTTTAAAAAATGTATTTTTTATTATTTGTATTTTATAAATTATTATTATTGATTTATGATTTATTCTTTCATTATTTTTTATATTTTATTTTCCCTTCTGACTTCCGTCCATAATTCAACTAAATAATAGAAATTACCTACCCCATATCTTTCCACCCTTGTTTCCAATGGAAAACTTCGAGCCTCGTTTTTCATTTTTTTTGCTAACAAAAAAAATGGTCTCGCTTTTTCATACTCACGAAACGTCACTTCAACGCGAGGAGTAAGATTTTACGTGAAATCGTGCGTAAAATTTGCTTGTGTGAGAAAAATTCGTCCGCAGCTCGAGAGCATTAAGAAACGTCTTTGGGCCAATTGAAAAAAAGCACAGATACGAGTAGAGTAAAAAAAAAGGAGCTCAATGACGCCGAAGGAAAACGAAACAAAACGAATTTCGCGTTGAGCAAGGGATCGTTTTTTTGTTATTTTTTATTATTTTTTATTGTTTTTTTTTTTGAGCAAAAGTTCTCCAAAGCACCTTGTGAAAGGCA
>JAPYZI010003205.1:0-18857 GCA_030523105.1 Ophioninae sp. A BG-2022a | reverse complement strand
CGGAAAATTTCCGATCAAATATACCCTTTTAATACTTAAAAAATGGAAAAAAAATTTTTTTCGTCCTCCCAGGCCACTTTTCCGGAATCTCAAAAATCATGATATTTCAAATGGTCGTAGGATGACCTTCCCGTAGGCTATAGGGATTTATTTGGGGGGGTTGGAAAAGGTTTTTGCCTAACTTAAATAATGGCGTTGGATTCGTATCAATATCTCTCATAGTTTTCCTGGAAAGACCATCCGAAAAATCGGAAAAAAAGAGACAAAGGGGTATGTATGGAAAAATTTGCAAAAATCGATGGTCCGACTTTATAATTCTGCCAAAAATCGAAAAATCATCGGATCTTAATGATTAAAAAAGCAATTTGAAGAGAAAATCATAACAAAGAGGTTGAGTACAAAGTGGAGTACCCAATCCCAAAGGAAAAAAAGTTATCGTTGATTTAGTGATGAAACGTATTTTGCCCAAAAATCGAAAAAAAATGTTGATTTATAATATTTTTTTTATAGGTCCATTTCGATGTAACTTTATCCCCTGAACATGAATATACCATTTATTTCCCCAAAAATCCAAAATTTCGAGGGTAAAATGTCGAAAAAATATTCTAGAACCGGTTTTCCCATTTTACCACCCTAATTTTGTACTTTTGGCAAAAACTCAAACATATTCTTAATCAGCAGAAAATTTCCGATTAATAGACCTTTTTGAGAGTTTAAAAACGGAAAAAAAAATTTTTCGACTTCCCCCGGCCATTTTTCCGGAATTTCAAAAATCACGAAATTTAAAGGTCGTAAGAGTGAGCTTCTTATATACTATTTAGATTTAATGGGTGTGTTTGGACAAGGTTTTTCCTTAACTTAAATAATGGCGTTAGATTCATATTGATATCTCATATAGTTTTCTACTTATATGTACGTGTTAGTCATTCCCTTAAGTCCAATAAGGGATTCAACTTTCCTAAAAGCTAGAACCCAATATATGATCAGTAAAAACCAAAATACTACCGGAAATATGTCCAGAAAAAACAAAAATGACGAATCGCTCTTCGAAAAGCTAGCTCCGAAGATACCTTTCAAAGCCAATGAGAAATATCTTGATTGGACCGGATGCCAAGATCTAAAGTTACATCGAACGTCTTTCAGGTATCCTTCAGCTTCGTTTCAGTATCATTATTACCATCGTTTTATTCGTTCCAATAGAAGACGTATCACGTTTATTATCAACCGGTCGAGAGTTTATAAGCCGACTGCCTGGCTCGTTAAGAGTTTCCCCATTCAATACCAGAGGGCCAAAGTTTCCCGGTGGGTATCAAATTCCGTCTTTCAACATGGTCCCAACCAACCGCCAGTCATTGGCTTCGTTAAATCACGAAAATTCCATACTAAGGAAAGATTTTCCCCTTGCATTGAAAATGATTAGACAGGCTCAGATTCGACGTTGATCAACGTTGGTTGAAACTTTCGTAACCGGATACCCCATTAGCCTCATTGTTCGGGTCGTTAACCGTCCAGTTTATACAACGAATGACACGAAAGCTCCTCTTTTGAAAACCGCGATGATGACGTTCCACTTGATATCCCCAACGCAGAGTTCCTTCCACCCTCATACCCCGTGAAAATTCTTCAGTAGCAAGCGCGATGACATTGGTTCCAAGAACTCTCACGGGCCATCTCTTTCTCCTCGAAGATGCCTGACAAATTGAGGGATTCCGGCTAGCTGAATTTTACCAGAGATCCATCTATTTGCCTTCCAGTCGGTGCAAAATTGTCTGGCGTCACGTCAAGCTTTTACCCCACTCTAGGATTCGCTCCTTCACGATCCCACGTGGAACTTATCCACTCCAGGCAGTCTCCACTCGTCTTCACCCACCCCCCACCCCTCTTACCATCCTCATTCTCCTTTACCTTTCGCCCCGGCCCGCGCATTGTTGAAAACAAGTTTTCGAGCACCCACCTCGGGCTAAATTCAAACTCTAGCATTATGCGAGTAGAGAACCCTGCTCGCCCCGTTGGTGGCAAGTCTCCTCTTCCACAGGCATATCCACAGCGATGAATAAGTTGCACGGCGTTTAGTCGTAGTAGTAGTAAGCGTCCGTTATACGCCTCCAGTTAAGTTCAGACTCGCAATAACGCCAAGTGAGATCCGCCACGTCGGATGTTACCGTGTGTCCTATGGGTTTGCCTGTAACGGTGGGGGAAGAGGTGGAAAGAGACAGGGGTGAAGGTAGGACGAGGCGGAAAGCAGGATGAAGGGATGGCGGGGTGGAGCAGAGAGGGGAGGGGGTTGGTTGAGCGCATAACAGGCTGTCGGACTGACTGCTCGCTGTAAAACTTTGACTTAATGGCATTGACGGCAAAAGGGCCCTAGGTACGTTGGAAAGGTGGCGTGGTTATTAACAATGGAACATCTGGTATATTAACCCCGTTATTGCACTCCTGGCTGCGACAAGATCCTTAAATAATCACGAGACAGGCCTTCATACCGTTTGATATACCAGACATCCGACTTCTGTATGCTGGATTCCAGGTTCCATACCAGTTGATATCGAACCTTTTTCCGATTCTACCATGGCAAAGTCGTTCTACCAACTGGGAAGTGGAAATATCCGATTCTGATTCGGGGATTTGTAGACTGGGTAGACGTTATCCAGTCTAGGAATGATGATATTGGATAACGGATATACGTTTCGGTTTGATAAACACTCAGCGGTTGATGATTCTTCTGGCTCATGGTTATCCAATCCAAATACGGATAACCCAAACAAACCCAAACAATCTTAGAACGTAAATTTGAGGTCTAGACTAGACCTAATCGAGTCTAAGAGCCAATGCACTTCGTTGGATAACGGTGAAGGTTGTACGAACGAAAATTCAAGAAGGCGCGTTTCGTCCATCGGGGCGTGTGATACGACCACCAGAAATTTCAATCTCGTCCGTACGCCTCGGGAGCTAATTAATCGATGGCTTATAAATTGATTCCGGAGGCGGGATAAATGGAGTACTCTGGAAACGCTGGACCAGGAAAAATAAAATACAAGACAAAAACGAACACTGAGAAAGAGGAATTAAGGGGGAATTAAGCTCGCACTTGGGTTGTTTCGAGGCAGACGTTTGCGAGAAACGCCTGAGCTAATGACGTCGTTACGAGTCACTCCAATGAGCTCATCCTCCAAACCCTGGCTTGCGCAACAACGGGAACCCTCAGGATCGTGCGCGATCCATTCCCAGCATCGCGAGTGAAGAAACAGGATTTGCCCAACGCGTCATTAGGGATGTCGTTCTCGTATACTCATCGGGAATAAAATCCTTCTAGGATCACCCAACCTTGGAAAATCCAAGATTCCACTTCGCTCTTCAACCAAATTTCTTTTTCTTTCAAGAATTTTTCGAAATTTACGATCAACGATTAAACGAACTTCGGACAGGATCAAGACTCCGAAAAAATCCTTTTTGGAACATCGAATAAAGGACAACTATCATCAGACGAAACCTTGTTTGGGTTAGGATTTTCCAAGGTTTGGTGACTTTCTAAGGATCAAACTCTATAGGATCACCCGACCCTCGAAAATCCCAACCCAAACAAATTCGTGATTGTTTGGTTCACTTCTCAAGATCAAGAAATTTGTTTAGGTTTGTTTGGATCAGGATTTTCCATGGTGATTTTGATCCTATAAGGATCCCTGTAGGAATAGGTATCAAACCCTACAGGATCATTGAACCCTGTGAAAATCCAAGACTCCACTTCCCCCCTCCTCCAAATATATTTTTCTCTCAAGAAATTTTCGAAATTTACGATCAACGACCAAACGGACATTGGACAGGATCAACTCTTCGAAAAAAAAATCCTCGTTAGGACACACCGAATAAAGGACAACCAGGATCGGACGAAAATTTGTGAATCCATAAAGGGAGTGTCGAAATTTGTACTTTCTAAAGGCGGGGGTTATCTCCTCGGTAAATGGACGGTCCAATATCGATAGAAGTTCAACGGCCCTCCTTCCCCCTCCCTCGCCCTCTTAAGGTTCGCCAATCGCGTGGATTTCGCGGTTACAGCCTGTACGTAACTTGTTGCCAGTCACCGGGGCTAATAAGATATTTAGTGGGCAGGAAAGTGGGTCTTAATCTGCCCGGTGACTCCAAGCCGGGTTCGCTTTGACCGTACTGTCGAAAGGCGACCGGTACAACACTCGAGTGAAGCTTTTTTTTCGGGTTGGCCAAAGATTCGATGGGCTAATAGGGCCAGTTGGAGATCCGGCTTAACTCCCTCTCCCCTATCCCCTCCACCTTTACCCTTCCCCGTCCTCTTTAACTCCGGTATAAACGTCTCCAGGTGAGGTCAGTTATTTATGAAACTTATTGCCACTGTCGTTGATACTCGGTCGCGTGTACATCGGTATATTTACTCCGTGGCTTAGCTTTCGATGGAAATCAAAAGGGAGTGGCCTTGTAGGGAGGAAAAAAAGGGCAACAAAAAAAACGATCAGTTTGTTTGATTTTTTTTTGCACTTTTGTCCAAGACAATTTGTCCCAAACAAACCCAAACAAACCAGAACAAACCTAAACCAATCTAAACCAACCCAAACAAATCAGAACAAACCTAAACCAACCCAAACAAACCTAAACCAACCCAAACAAACCTAAACCAACCCAAACAAACCTAAACAAACCAGAAAAAACCTAAACCAACCCAAACAAAAACAGGAATGATGATCGAATCGTCATACAGAAAAATAAAAAATTCCAGCTAATGTCCATCCGGAAGATCTCTACCATATGAAAAAGAAAAGATTCCTGTTAACCCTAAGTCAAATTGGAGCGTTAAAGTCCTGGAATGACAGAGGCAGTTTTCTTTTTCTTTTTTGTTTTCTTTCGTTTTTTTTTTTTTTGCAACTTATTTTCACAGCAATCCCGTCAGAGAACTCGTCGACAGGACAATGATCCGATTCTAAAACGTTTGGAATCTTCCTCGGAACCCACACACACGCGCGTATGTATATCCAGTCTGGGGATACCGGTCACCCATATATTGGCATACAGAAAGACCGAAAGATCGAGGAGCCAAGGAAGAGAGCACACCGCCAGGAAATACTTGGCCAATTCACCAACCGTCCAAGCCGCAGCGATGAAAGATCACGGGGTAATGCAATATCAGCTTCTCTCCCAGGATAGAGATAATGGCGTGACCGTATTACCAGCCACGATACGTCAATTAGCGTCAGCCAAGTCGACGATGAAGTTATAGCCGGCGTTGGTCTCTCGAGTGCCTTATATACCTCTTTCCATCTACTCCTCCTCACCCTCCCCCCACCCCTTGCTCCATCTCTTTCTCGGTTCCCACTCCTCCGTACTTCTCTCTTTGGCCACCGTTCCCTCATCAGATTTTCCCATTCAACTCTCTTTATCCCCCGAGTTCCCGTTCGCCACGCTCCTTTTACGAGACCATCCTAAATTACGGATTTCTTGTTTCACTATAAAATTACAATTAGGTGCGAAGACGAGAGACGCTGGGAAGGGGGGGGGGGGACGTAAGGGGAACGCAATGAACGTTTTTTTTTTAGGTCGCTGAAGAGAACTCGTTTAACAACTGGTAATGAGGGTACGCCATTCTTGTTAAGCTTGAAAAAATATTGACATTGACGACAACCTGTTTTTGAAATTTATTTTTTATATGATTTTTTTTTTATATGATTTTTCATATATATTATTTTTATACAATTTTTTAAATAATTTTGTTTTTATGTCATTTTATATATATATTTTTTTGTTTATTTGTACAATTTTTCGGCAAGATACGTTTGTTGTTGAAGAATTTGTTTATTTGTAATGTAGGTTTATAGCTGGGGGTATAGAAAATTAATTGTGCGATATTCAAAATAAAAAGAGGTATTTTTTAAAATTAGTTTTATTTTAGAAACTCATTGATATTTAATTCGAGATTTTATTTAATAGAATTTGTAGCTGATTGTCCAACATTTATATGATTAATAATTGGTGGAAAAAATTAATGAATGAAATAAATACTAAATATTGAAAATCCCCCAAAAAAATCGAACAAAAAAGCATTTAAGGGTGAATTTTCATAAATTTCTTTTATTTATTTTTTAGTTCGATTCTTTTATTGTTACTGCATCGAATGTTGAATATTTTCCCACGATAAAAATGTATTTTATAAAATTCTCTTCCAAAATTAAAAAAACCACACAATCAAGTAAAAATTTTCGAAGTTTGGGTTCGTTCTGCTCTTTTACTATCCACCCCTTAAATTAAACAAATTTCCCTGTTATTTATATTTTTCAACAAAATTATCCTTAAAAAATGAGAATTCGTATATTTAAGGGTGAATTTTCGAGTTTCTCGTCATCTCGTTCTCCCATGTCCGTGTATCATTCGTTTGCGTACAAAGTTGGTTGGAGTGCGGATACGAGACGAGGGTTCCGCCATTAAAGAGATCGCTACGAGAGGGCGATATATATATAGAGAGAAAGAGAGAGAAAAAAAAGTGAGGGGGAGGAGGGAAAGAGTTAGAGCACCAAAGATAATGTTAATGACTCTCGACTATAGCCGTTACACATACGTCGAATAATTGAACCGATCGCTTAATTGCCGATTGTCAACGTGAGAAAAGTGCCCTTTCGTATTGGCCGATCGATAATTCTCGATCTTTATAAGCTGGCCGGATCGATCCGATCTCGATATTCTTAGCGATCGATCTTCCGTTTGCCGTCCTCTTTGTCGTGCCGATTTCACCACTAAAAAAAATTTTAAAAAATAAAAATAAAAATAAAAAAAGGAAGCTTCTATTTGCGGGTCATCAACCGGAAGACTGCCGGAGATTCCTGTAGCGAGCGCGTACGGATATCGGCGGGTTGCGATCGGGAAAGAAAAATCGGTTAACGAATGAAGGTAGAAAGGCTCGTTTGTACCGGGAGTCAAGTTAAAATATTGCCCGGGTAGTGAATCCGAGGGGTCGTAAGTATCGGCCAATAGGTAGACCAGAAGAGCCTGGACCTTCGTCTTTTTTCTTTTTTGTCGGTCCTCCAACCACACGCCAGATCTATTGCCGCAAATCGGCTTCGTTACCGATCGAGTATGTAGGTTGAATTAGGTGTACACATACACCGACAGGAAACGTTTTCTCGAGGCTGGCCGATCACCTTCCTCTTTCTTTGTCGACCCTCCGTCTCCTCCTATCTTTCAGGCTCTTTCCAGACTCCAGCTGGAACTGGCTGGAGCCTAGTTGGAGTTGGCTCCAGCAGGAGGTTTTTCTCCAACCGATTGTTAAAGAGAAGGGAGAGTTCTTCAGGTTTGGTTGCAGTTGGCTCTAGTTGGAACTAGCTGGAGCCTAGTTGGAGTTGGCTTTAGCAGGAGGTTTTTCTCCAACCAATTGGTAAAGGGAAGAGAGAGTTCTTCAGGTTTGGTTGTTGGAACCAACATATTTAAGAAACCGGTTTTTTTATAAACCTAAACAAACCCAAACAAATCGGCTGAATGATTCCGCTGCTCCCTTTGATAATCGGTTGGAAGAAAACTTCCAGCTGGAGCCAACATCCAGTTGGAAGTTGTTTTCCAACCGATTGTAAAAGGGAGGAGAGAGTTCTTCAGGTTTGATTGTCGGAACCATCATATTTAAGAAACCGGTTTTTTCGTAAACCCAAACAAACCCAAACCAATCTTTTAAAAAACTTCCAGCTGGAGCCGTTCCAGCTGGAACTGGCTCAAGCCTGAAAAACTGAAGTGGCTGCAGCTGGAAGTTTTTCTCCAACCGATTATAATCGGTTGTAGAAAATTTATTGATAATTATCAAAGGAAGAGTGGGATTTCTTCAAGTTTGATTGTCGAAACCAACATATTTAAAAAACCGATTGTTTTTTGTATAAACCCAAACAAACCCAAACAAATCGACATATTTAAGATACCGGTTGTTTCTTTACGCGCCAATCAAAACTTTGGAATGGCCATTTTGTCTACGCGAATCAACCGAGCTTTTCATCGTTTCTAGTCTTTCCTAGATCCTCTTTTCCCATCAACGTTCCTCTTGTTAGCTCAGGAAGGCACCGTCGTTTTCTTTCTCGCCGTTGCGTATACGTGAACAGGATATCAAGCGCCCGATTCCTTGTACGATCTTGAGGAAGCAAACTCTGGCGAGAATGTTTCGCGCGATCGAGGAAAAATAATAGTCTCCTCTTGTAACAACTATGACAGCCCGCAAAGTGTAACCAGTGGCGTAGCCAGGTGGAAACAAGGGTGGGTCTACAACAAAACAAGTTGATTTCCAATAATTCAATTTAAATCGTCGATCGATTCGATTTAAAACTCATTCGAGCGCAGAAAACTTCTTTCCCACAACTTGAATTATTTTCTTCACTAGAATTTTATAATTTATGTAAAAAATAATATTTCTTAAATTGAAGCAATGAAATTACTTAATTAGATAAAAAAACAGTGTTTTTTTTAACGCCGAAACGATGGGGAATTTTTTTTTGTTGCTAGACAGATATTTTTAGCTATCTAGGAATAAAAAAATCCAGTAATCCAGTAAATCCCGATTCCAGTAATTTATCTGTCTAATAACAAACAAAAAAAACAAAGAACTGGCTCAGAAGCTCTGTACTTCAAGCACGATTCACTCATTTCTGAACCCAACGAATTATGTTTACAAAAATTAGCTAAGAAAGTATTGGGTCGATTTGCGAAAAAAAAAAATAGAAAGTTCAGATTTAATTGATACTGTACTGATAGTGGAATTTTATAAATTGGTAACTGGATCAAATAATGACTATTAAAATGTTTGATTATTTTTTAAGGTTAATGTAATTAAAGCGCGTTCCATATTTTGTGACTTTGTTTGGGTTAGCTCGTAAATTATGTTTTTTTTTAAATTATGATTGTGGACAAAAGTTGTTTTTTTTTTTTTATTCATGTCGGCCCTTGATAGATTTCTTTCCAATAAAAAATAAAAAATACTGACTACGCCAATGAGTGTAACGGTAGCTTTCAGCTGGTGGATACAAAGGTGGTTGCAGCTTTCGCCTACCAACTCTACCTCTGGACTGACTGACGAGCTGCGGTGGCTGACAAGTTGCCCCATTACGACTTCCATGCCGTATGTTCACCACCCAGACTCGACAGATCACGTTTCCTCGAGCAGGGTCCTCGAACTCCCTTTCCCCTTCCACACTGACGCTCCTCTGGCAGTGTTCTTGTTCTTTCTCGCGGTCTCTTCGGATCGTCATATTCCATCCTCTTCATCTTTTCCGCTATCACTTTCCTAGCAACCTGCCGGATGCCATATTCGTCTCTCGTTTGCCTCGAAGAAACTGCGATTCTTTCCGAGAGTTCACAGCTCGAACTTTGCCTCACAGCATCAGCACTCGCTAGGTTTCTTCGATCGATCCTCACCAGAAAACACTTCTCAATTGAAATGACGTATTCCCGATGCCCTTCGAGTTCATTTTGACTCGTAACGGGCTTTTTATTCGGTTTGGTTAGTCGTAACGAATCGAGAATGACGGTTGCCATTTTTTCAAATCTTTTGCAACACTTTAAATAATCGCAATCGTGGGCCATGGCAGTTTGATAAAGCGGATGAATCTTTCAAGTTTTTTCCAATCCTCGACGAAATTTTGCCAACGCTATAGCTTACGTTTCAAAATTTAAAACGATTTCTTCTCATCAGTGCGTCTGGATGAAATCCAAAAAAACAGATACCTTTTCAAGATTTTTTTGTAATGCGAAGATTGCGAATGGCCAGTTGAGATTTTATACACAGTTGGTACGTAGTCTTGACAAGCTTGAGAATTTTTTTCATTGAAAAATCTTAATAAACAATAAAGTTATTAATATTTGCATCCGGAGTGCTGCATCGCAACGTGGATGATTCCGATCCCAAATCAGGATTTTCACAATAATCATCATAACTCAGCTAATTTTTGGAAGGCCCCAAAATCTTTTTTTGCAAATCAAAGTTATGACCCTTGACTGCTAAACAATGCAACAAAAAAATCCTTATCGTCCGGAAGTACGTATTTACGGTCCCTGAAAGTTCGCAAGGATTTGGGTGGCGTTGATTTTCAACAAATGAGTGAAACCAGCCCGATGAATTTTCGCGGCTCGCAAAACTGCTAGTACAGGTATTATAGACGTATATAATGAAAGTACGAAAAGTAAGAGAGCTTAGAGCTCGGCTTCAAAAAGTACTAAACTACGGTCCTTAAACCTTGATTGCGAGCCGGCAGGTTGTGAGCCACTTCATCGCTAATTGTAATTCGACGTTTACGCTCTTGTTGGCGAAGATGGAACGAGAAATGAGCGAAGGGCGTAAAGGGAGCGGAAGGAGGGCGAGTGGTTGAGTGAGTGAATAAGTAGGAGAAGAGCGGGGGGGGGGGTTGCTGCAAGAAGGTACGATGGCCCGTAATTTTAATCCTCCATTGTCGAAATGGTCGCGCACTCGAGAGCTGAAAAAGCCTCGTGAAATTAATGAACTTAGGGCCTATTCCCATCCTGATGTTTCTGCCAGCATCCGATGTTGCACCTTTCAGTTGGTAATTTCTTGGTCGGTCCAAACCCACTACCCAATGTCACACCTCTCTTGACATTCAGTAAAATCTCGTTGATGAGTTCCTTGAAGTATAAAACAGGACGAGAAGGAGGCTAACGAACCTGACGACCAGATTTTAGAGCCAAGTTCACGGTGATCAATTGATCGAGCCTGCCAGTTGGATTTTCTTGATAAACTACGTTGACGCTGCCATCAAAGTTCCTCTCCTATCAGCTTTCGACTACGACTGTTCCTGATCGTGGAATTCCAATGTACGATAAATAAAACCATTGGACATACGTGGCTTGTTTTGATAAGACGGCATATTTCTTTACGTTCTGCAAAATCTCCGATATATTGCCTCGAAAGATCTGCCTTGTAATGCCTTTTTGCTTCGTAAACATCTCTTCTTCGGTTACTGGTTTCAGCGAGATTCCTCTTTCCCTCTCTCACTCCCTCTCTTTCTCTCACCAGAGAGTCGCGTGCCTTAAATCACCTCGGACTGTCCAAAGATGAGACTAATCCTGATTCATGCTCTGCGCACGAGTCACTCGCTTTATAATCTCCCATTTCCCTCTCTACCTCCCCTTCCCTCAGAAGTCTACTTTCTCACCCAGACTCCTTCAACTTCCAGTTTTTCGTCGCTCGCGAATTATTTTGCCCCCGGCGAGGTCGGGAGATCATTCACCAACCGACTGAGCTAGACTTCCGAGTTTGCCTGGTTCGAACAACTTTTGGCTATTCCTAGAGTTTTGGTTTTAACGTTTTGAACAGTCCACGGTTCGTTTGACTTTTGGAAGTTTATCCAATACCTGGTTTTTTGTTCCTATGGCTGATTTGTTGCTTATTGCGACACATTGGGTCTTTCTAAAAGACCCAATGTGTCGATCCTTCAAAATCAAAACACTCCTAAGGCTCCACTGATCTTCTGACTCCTGGAAGATTTGGTTGGTTTGGGTTTGTTTGGCTTCACTGATCTTTTGACTTCTGGAAGTTTGGCCAATAGGTGATTCTTGATATGTTTGGCTGATTTGGTATTGATCGGACACGACCCAACGGAAGTACCAACGCGCAACTGGTGAGTGGCTATTGTCGCGTCGAGGTTCCGTCAGAGTGAGATTTCGACACCGCATCTGCACCCACTAGGTTGCGGTGGGCGGACAAAAGTGAAAGCGAGATTGTAATGCAGCGTTACGTGCGCTAACAAATGCGAGTCGAGGTAACGAAGATGGTGTGTTTGTCTGTGTACGAACGTGATGACGGTGAACGCGTGGGACCACCGGGACGATTCTGTCGCTCGAGATCCGCAGGCCCGTCATATCTCATCGATATTGTTCCGTACATATTTTATTCAGCTTGCGGCTCATACCTGACACACAAACCCACATTATCCTTTCGTATTGTCGCTGAAACGCGTCCATTCTCTTCCTGCCGCTTCAACGCCAACGGATCGATTATTCCTGATGGATTTCGACGGCGTATCCGAACGGAAAGATTCAGTGATAATTTCTGATACTCTAGGCGTTTCTTCATCAATAGCCAGACAATCGAAAACTCCGTTTGGGTTTGGTGACCGAATTGTCGGTTGATCCATCATTTGCCAGATGATCAAAGACTCCATCTGGGTTGAAAAAGACCAAAAAGAAGTTCAGAAGATGAGTTGATTAGCAAACTGGACTGGATCAGAAACAATTGGCTGGAGAACTGGCTGGTCCAATCAACGGCATTCCATTTATGACGCGGACTATTGATGACCGGACAATCGAAGATTTCCTTTCCGTTTGAAGATCCCAAAGGCGGTAGATCAGCCAGCTGGACTGGCGGATCAAGAATTGCCCTACCAATTAGATCTTCCCAATTGACGATATTCCATATACGACCCCCGCTGTCATCTGGATCAACGACTCAACGGAATTCTCATCCGTTTTGGATGTCCCCCGATATTGGGCTGATAGTCGGTTGCAAATTGGATCGCCAACTGAAGTGAACATCGGGAATGGACAAAGAGTCTCAAACAAGACAGATGGATTCCAACTGCTGGCGACTCCGCAACGGTCGACTTTGGAAATGAGGTGAAGTGGAAAAAAAAACGACGAACGGGATTGGTAGGCATACGTTGCTTGTACAAGCTAGTCCGAAAAGAGAAACTTCGGCTGGGAGAGAAGACGAATGGAGAAGAAGAAGGAGAAGAAGAGAAACGAAGGTTCAGTGTCGAGCTTACGTATCCAATGCCTCGGTGCATACCGTCACGTAGAAACCAGCGGAGTCTTCTTTGCCTTCAGCCATTTCTCGGATACCGTCGGTGCACCAGTCCAGAGGAGAGCAACTCCGATCGAGGTAGCCAGCTTCGAAACACTCCCCTCCCCTTCTCTCTACTCAATCCACGTTGAACATGTGCAAACGTCTAACTTGAATTTTGCCTGTACTACATCAGCGGACACCGCTGGAATCTTCGTGCCAACTAATTACTGGAATAGTTTTCGAAAACGATGCCGTTATCTTGAGGACTGCGGGTC
Organism: Ophioninae sp. A BG-2022a; assembly: GCA_030523105.1. NCBI lineage: Eukaryota > Metazoa > Arthropoda > Insecta > Hymenoptera > Ichneumonidae > Ophioninae sp. A BG-2022a. The sequence continues at coordinate 5,804 of JAPYZI010003205.1, read as the reverse complement.
CCGGGAAGTAAGAGTTGCGAATCTAGGTATTTATACGCTGAATGCTAATGAATCTGGATTACACGACTTCTGGAAAAACAAAATTGTCCATTTATCGCATTGGGGTCGTCAGATTTGTTTGGATCAGTGGATCCCATTGCATCGTATCTTTGACATCAGGCGATCCTTTTGGATTGGGTTCACATTCTTGATGACTTATGGAAAAGATTGTCCATTTGTTGCATTGGGGTCGACACATATGTTTGGGTCAATGAATCCCATTGTATGTTTTCAAGTCAACCGATCCTTTTGGATCTGTACGGTATCTCATCCGTAAAAATCATTGGGTCCTTCAACAGACTTCACAAACCGGATTGTCTAGCCTCCAGCTTCCAATCTCTAGACTTCTATGGTCGACCGCTGTAATCCAGCAAGATCGTAGTGACGTTTCCGGAATAGAGGTTCGTTACGACTGTTCCGAAGTGTGTCCCTTCTGGAGTATGACGTTTTGCGATCCTGACAGGTTGCCAGACTAACGTTACCAACGGGTTGGCTTCTCCGGAGACGCGTCCGACGATGGGGAAAAAGAGGATCGTTCAGGCAATAAACAAAAAGTGACTCAGAACTCCGTTCAACGCGTCCACGTTCTTCACTCTGCCTATACGTGTACGCGGGTATAGGCTAATAATTCTGAGTTACTGCTAATACGCGTTGGGGTATTGGGGACCAGAGAGAAAGAGAGAGAAACTTCCTTCTGCCCCGAGGAATCCTTGTCTCCTCTCTCTCTCTTTCACCATCCATATATTTCCTTCCCCTCCCTCCCATACTCCTCTTTCCCCCTCTCGGTCCCTCTCACCTTCTCTTCCAGGCTTTCTTCTACCCATTGATTTCAATATGGTCTGGCTTGTACGAGACTGCTGCATTTTGTGCCACAGTCCAGAGATGCGATATCGGGTCCTTTCGAAGGTTATGTTTTAACGAGAATCCTCAACGGACAGAGAGAGAGAGAGAGAGAGATGATGATAAATTTATTAAATTATAAATTATATAATTTATAATTTTATTATAAACTATAATTTATAAATTTTATTTTTTCACAGAAATTTTAGGAAATTAGGAAAAAACAAAAAATATAACAAAATAAAAAATCAATATTTAACAAAATATAAACTAACTAAAAATCTATTTAAAAAATACCAAAAATACGAAATATAAATAAAAAAACGAAATTTGAATTTAAAAAAACCCAATTTAAACCAAAAAACGAATATAAATTAAAAAAAATGCAATATAAACCAAAAAATGCAATAGAAAGAGAGAGAGAGAGGGAGGGAGACAGCAAATGTGAGAGACGAATGGATACGCAAGAGAATGCCGAAACTCACCTTGCCTTTACAAGATGGTCGTAAGAGAACGTGTCGATTATCACTCCAAATGAATCTTCGGAATATCCCCCTCCCTCCAGCCCACCCTTAACCGTTATTTCGCGTATCTACCATCGAAAATGATTAAAGTGTTTCACCAGCTGTATATTATTTCATCTTCAATTATGTTTTACCTGAAAAGAAAAGGTACGAAAAAACGAAAAGATGTTTGGGGTCTGGGGTGGGGAGGAGGGGGTATCCCAAAAATTATGAGTATCCGAAGAGTAACAAAATGGTGGACGTTCACTCGAAATGGCGGCCCACGAAGAACTTCCCGCTCTTTCTCTCTTTCTACCTTGGTTCTTTTCAAATTGAAAGCCCCCGTAAATTCGCCGGCTCGAGTGAACTCGGCTGGAATATCTTTTGGCAGAGCTCGAGCAAGGAAGAATTTAAAAGAATCAAAAAATAATTGAGAGAGAGAGAGAGAGGGGGGAAAAAATGTGGAGGATAAGCGCGTGTTGGCGGCAGGACCACTTGCCAATTTTACTCGACGCAAAATCTCCCCTCCCCCCTCCGCCCCCAATATTGCCACCCTTCCTGAATCCCCCTTAACGAATATCCAACCGTGGGTTAGGACCGGACTGCGTGCCGGAGGTCGATGCATCGAGATACAGGCTCCGGTGGGCTTTCGTCAAAATTAATTAATGTCAAGCGTTCCCGACGAGGCCAAAACGGCAGCGCCATCCACCAGCCGGGTACACCGAGTGGGCAGGAACGAGACTTCTGACACGAACAGCACCCGGATGATCCACGACCTTATACATCGAGAAGTTCTCCTGGTTACTTCGACCGGATCGTAAATTCTCGACCACTTGGATTTAATGCGAACCGAAGTGTACTTTATTTCGACCTTCGAGGAGCCCATACTTTTAAAACTCCGGAGATTTTCAACGGCCATCAGGATCACCGATGGTAACAAACTTCCAGAGGATTTTTCGCGTTTCACACGAGTTTCGAAAAGTCTGAGGTTGAAATTTCGAAGGTCGTTTCAAGGTCGTGGCTTGAAGAATCAAGTTCGCGGACGTTCCGATGTCAGATGTCGCTTTGGAGAACGTTCGACGCTGAAGGGATCAAGCTCGAAGAGGAAGAGTTTCGAGAAATCCGCGTGTCTTTGCGCAAGGTCATTCGAAGGTCATATGATCAATCCTAAAGAAGGATCATCGATGGTACCAGACTTCCAGAGGATTTTCTCGCGTTTTTTTCTCAATTTTCGGAAAGTATCGATTGAACTTTTCCTTTCGAAGGTCATTTCAAGGCCATGGCATTGAAAATCAATTCCGTGGATGTTCCAAAATCAAATGTCTCTTAGTAGAACATTCGACGATGAAGGATTCAAGCTCAAAGGGAAAGCGTTTCGAGGACTCCGCGTGTCCTTGCTCAAGGTCATTCGAAGGTCAAACGGTCAAACCCAAAAGATAAACGTTCCAAAGTTACGACGTAGCTCTTCGCGTACCGTTACAATCCCGATCGATCGTCCCATTCAAAAGTCAAGGACTTCTCGAGTCCTTTCTCAAGGTCATCCAAAGGTCATCCAAAAGTCAAACCCAATCCGTCGTTCCATTCAGAGGTGAACCGCCCAAGGTCAAAAAACGTTCCAAGCGTCTCTTCTCCTCGCGTACAATTCTTCGATGCTCCACTGCTCAAGGTCAAAACGGTCAACCACGGACACGTGGGCAGTTTCGAGCCTCCGATAATAATCGGAACAAGTGCTCGTTCCGTTTTCAGGCATTGGGGAATCGAGCTCGCTAACGAGAGTGAGATCAAAAGCGCAAGACAAGTTGGGCCTTATATCTCCCTTTCTCTCTTTCTCTTTCGCTCCGGCAAGGTGAGAATCCCCAGTTCGAAAAGTATATCGGCGGGAACCCGTAAACCTGGAGTTTTCATTGCGCAGTCCGTCCCCAGGACGCAAGACCCGTCCTCGGATTATGGAAATGGGTTCTCGAGGGTACAACGGTGGACAGTCCGGGTTCTCGATGAGGCCCAGCACGTACCAACTCCTTTAACTCCCCTCGGTAAGAACGCAGAAGCAAAGAAGACTCTTTATTATTGTAATGCTTGGAGTTACGAGCTTTGGAGGCTTTGCCCCCCTCCCCACCCTCCTCCCTCCCTTCTTCCTACCCCCTGGTATTTTCTGATAGGGCCATCTTTAATTTATGAAAATTACTTGAAATAGGAGCCACTGCGAAAACCAGATACAACACCTGAATTTATTATTTTAGACTCGTTTCATTTTATTCGTATTTATTTTTGGTTGTTGCTGTAGGAAAAACGAGAAAATACAAAAAAAATAGAAAAAAAAAAGATGGCCGATTTACTAGACGTGGAATACTGGGTTGCTTATAGCGAATTATCACGATCATCCCCTCCGAATCGAAACTTTATCCTAACTCGTTTGGGTTTGTTTGGGTTTGGAATTAAACTCGTTATTAATCGTCGGAGCGTTTGCGCATGCGCGATACAACAAATTCACGAGATTATCTCGGTACCGAGGTTACCCAATTTATTCGACCTCCACAATGCCAGTTGACGAAGAATACACTAATTTTCAGTGTACCAACTTATACCTCCCACCCGGGGCGTTTCACTCGTATAATATTGAAATTTTAATTAGAATCGGTAGCCGCGAACGGGACGATCGAAAATTTATTCTCCACCAGTGAGAGAGACAGAGAAAAAAAAATTGAGACACACTCCAACCTCGTTTTTTCCTTTTTTTTTTGGAGATACAAACTTGTTTTCTCCGTCTCTTTTCAACCTTTTCGTCCATCTGGTTCTCAAACTGAATCTCGCGAAAAAGAGGGGGGAGGAGGACGGAGGAGATGTGTCAGGGAAATAAAACAACGAAGATACACGAGTCGTTCGTACTTCAGAGGATTCAGGTAAAGCTGCATGGACTCTTAGGCCTTATCATTGCTCCCCCCCCCCCCCCCCCGCCCCCCTTTGCCCCTCCCTCTCCCCCCCCCCCCCCCCCCCCCCCCCCCGGCCGTCCATAGACAAGTGCTTTTTGATTGGTTCTGTACATCGTCGTTTATCTGTCATTTTATCTCCTATTATTACGATTTTTACAGTATATTATTGTTATTTTATTTATTATTTTATTTATTTGTGTATTATTTCATTTATTTATTTATTATTTCATTTATTTATTCATTATTGCATTTATTTATTCATTTATTGATATATCATTTTGTATTATTGCGATTTTTATATTATTATTATTATTATCACTATTATTATTAACATTATTTTTTGTTTATTAGATTTGCTGTTATTTTTATTATTGTTGTTGTTGTTATTATTATTATTATTATTATTAGCATTATTTGTATGTTATTATTGTTTATCATTACCGTTTTAAATTACTACCAATATTAAAATTTTTGTTCTTCTTGCCAATAATATCATAACCATCTCTTGATTTTTTTTGGGCACCCTCGGATTGTAATATTTGAATATTTTTATGGATTTACCTTCTATCTTCCATTTTTCATCCATAAATATACATTTTTTCGAAATTCGTTTCTTATCTATTATTACGAATAACTTTTAAGCAATCTTCATTTTTTTTTTTCAAATTTATCCCAACGCGCAGGTGAGGTTGGAATTCAAATGTTTGATTTTCCCCATAATCCAAAATGATGTTTTATAGTTTTAAATAAACAAATATATAAAAAATAACCAAAAAAAATGTGTCATTTTTGTGGCGTCGCTAAACAAAAAAAAAATAATAATAATAATTGAAAAACTTGAAAAAAGAAAATCCATTTCGTCGCGTTTGAATAATGCAAACTTCAAGGCATAAACTTATCAATCAATCAATCTCTCTCTCTCTTTTCCTCTCTTTTTCTCTCTCTTTAAAATTCTGTCTTTATTTCAAATGACATTACCATTTTTCCTCTATTTTTGTTATATTATTATTTAATTATAATTTTGTCAAATTCTGCATCTCCATTTCCTAACAAAAATTGTTTTATCTAAAACCACCTAAAAGTTCGTTTTACCAGAGCATAATAAAATCCATCATCATCATCATCATCATCTCCCTCCCTCTTTCCCAAGCCGAGCAATTACCGGTCGCAAGGTAAAAGTCCGCGACATTGTGGATTTCTCGCACCCGTGCGCACCCTCCATCGACAATTTTACTATCCTCGTGCCAGCGGCCGGGGGGGGGAGGGGCAAGAGTGGATAACATACGTGTTCGGGTTGGTGAGAATTTGGACCGGGTGTTAAATATTCAAACGACTATATAGCTCGGCGAATAATACGCGCGTGCTCGCGTTCATCCACTTCTCCATACCATTATATATATATATATATATATATATATATATATATATATATATATATATGTACTCGGACTCGTGTTACTCGACGATCTCGCCAATTTACGCGTGTACACAG
>JAPYZI010003204.1:0-18859 GCA_030523105.1 Ophioninae sp. A BG-2022a | reverse complement strand
AATCGATGGTCCAACTTTGAAATTCTGCCAAAAATCGAAAAATCATCGGAACTAAATGATTAAAAAAGCATTTTGAAGAGAAAATCATAACGAAAAGATTGAGCACAAAGTGGGCTACCAAATCCTAAAGGGAAAAAAGTTATCAATGATTAAGTAAAAAAATGTATTTTGCCCAAAAATCGAAAAAAATTTTGGATTTTTAATATTTTTTTTAATGGTCCATTTTAATGTAATTTTATCCCCTGAACACGAATCAATCATTTATTTTCCCCAAAACCCAGAATTTCCATGAAAAAATCGTAAAAAAGCTTCTAAAAACACGATTTTTTCGCTTGGCATCGAAACTTTATAATCCAAGGGTCATTTTAAAGCTAAAATTATAACGAAGATATTGAGTACACAGTGTAGTACCAAATCCTAATGGAAAATAACTTACCGATGATACAGTGAAAAAACTTTCTTTCCCCAAAAATGTCCCCACCGAAATTTCCATGAAAAAAATCGTAAAAACGCAGGGAGCGAACGGCTGCGGTTACGGAGAAGAGTGGTGCTGCCAGTCGTCAGCGGCGCTAGTGAACGTAGCTTGCGGGGTGCGAAAAATAACGAATTCTTCGGCGCAGCCTGTCGGTACCGCGAAGTACGGTGCGTATCCGTGGCAAGCGGCGCTTCTGACTCTCGGCAATGATTACATCGGATCCGGTGTTTTGATCAGCCCGGATTACGTTTTGACCGCAGCTCACAAAGTTTCAGCGTATCCGTGCGTACTTCATATGTTCCACCCAACGAAGGAAAACAAATCCAAACGAATCCAAACTCTCACTCTTAACCTCAAAATTCACGCATGCTCGTAGGAATCGAAACTTCATCGTTCGTCTCGGCGAATGGGACGGCCAACGTACAAACGAGCCTTATCCGTATCAGGATTACACTCCGGCCCAAGTAACGACGCATCCGAGTTACACATCCGACAATCTTTACAACGACATCGCGGTTATAAAATTGGACAAAAGCGTGGCTGTATCTTCGAGCCCGGGAATAAACACGGCTTGTCTCACGTCGACTTTACCGGCAGCCGATACGAGATGTTGGGTTTCCGGATGGGGAAAAAACGCGTTTGGCGCTGATGGCAATTATCAAAGCATAATGAAGGAAGTCGATGTTCCGATAGTTTCTCAAGCGAATTGCGAAACGAGACTTCGCGGTACTAGGCTCGGACAATTCTTCAATCTCAACAGGTCGAGCTTCCTGTGCGCCGGTGGTGAAACCGGAAAGGACGCTTGTACGGTACGAACATTTTTTTTCTTCCTCCAACGATTTTTGCGGTCACGTTGAATCATCGCGTTGAAATTGATCCGCAGGGCGATGGTGGCGCTCCTCTCGTTTGCCAATCGAGCGGCGGACAATGGCAAGTGATCGGATTGGTCGCTTGGGGTATCGGTTGCGCGGGCTCCGGTGTTCCAGGCGTTTATGTCAACGTGCCGAATTATCGGGCGTGGATAACCGAAAAGACGGGAGTTTAGCTTCGAAGCATTTTTCCCTCCTCCATCAAATAATCGTTACGACTAACGAGTTTGGCGTGGCTAAAACTTATATTTCTTCGCATATCTGTAACATTGGCTTATAAATATTTATCATCTTTTTAACTTATATTTACACGCGAATCGCCCGGAATAAACGGGACTCATTGTACGAACGAGAATACGCATGGTAATTGTAAGAGAGAATAAGTGTGTGTGTGTGGGTGTGTCTCTTTCAGTGACACCGATATCTTCTTTTTTTTTTTTTCGAAGTTATTCGAGACGATCTTCATTTCTTCGTCAAGCTTGTCGCGGAGGCGAATCTCATTGATTCGTAACGCTTATCCGTTATTTTAGTAACATCCTCACGTTCGTACATTATTTCAATAGTAATACACTTGTTCGCAAAGTCTTAAAAATTGTACAAAATATTACGAATATATCCCGTTAATCAGCAATCAGCATAGTCGTCGTCATAGTCCTGGTATACCTATTCCGAACTATTATACAATATCGTGCTCGTCGGATTTATTATTATTTTCTTTTTTTCTTCTTTTGGCTCGATAGCCGGATGACGCTCGTTGTGCGTGAATAGCATTAATATTTCTTCATCTCCAACTCTACGGTATAAAAATTGGTGTCACCGGAAACAAGCACGAAACAAAAACAAACAAAAAAAAAAAAGTCAAGAAAATAAAAGTTCTCGGAAAAAAACGTACGTTACGTTGCGTCGGTGTTACAAAGGGAATCGTAAAGTTCGATTCTTATCGATAAATCGATCTTAGCCAATTATTTACACGATTTTCTTTCATTTTTGGCTAATCAATGATTCTCGACGTATTTCGACTCAGTATCTTCGCAAACCCAAACAAACTATCGTAACCTTCGTTAGGGATGATTCGAGTAGTCGCGATGGGATTAAATGTGCTTCTGGCAGTCAAAGTTACGAATGGCTCGTCGGACGATTAAAAAAAAGAACCAAAAAAAAAAAGAAGAATCCTTCAACGGAAGGCTACGAAAACTACGCCAAGGACTCGATCAATTTTTTTACAATAACAACAATAATAATAATAATAATACACTCCTCAAGATTCGAGGTAGGCCCGTTCCTTCCGTAATTTTTCGGCTTTTCTCCTCGTTGGCTCGAAGAAGGATCAAACGGTGGGTTGGATGTTCGGTCTTGGATGAGCCATTGGGACGGAATGATGAGAAACCGGTGGTGAGAGGAGGTGACCCCGCTCCATCTCGTTAACCTCTTGCTGATCGGAACCCGTCGAGCGGGCGAGACTGTTTCGTTGACGACACATGTAAGGTGTCTCGCCCGGTGATGGAGTCTCCCGACCCTGATGAATGCAGAAAGTCTTTTTTATTTTCGCATTAGGTATGGAAACTCAAACCCAAACAAACACAAACGTGTTTTACTTCGGTTTCGTTATTATCTTGGGAGAAAAGGGAGGGAAGAATATTCTTCATCGCCTACGAGCCCGTACTCGCTTCAGATTCTATCCCTTCGAGACATCGTCCGAGACAAACTTTTGGTGACCGTCGGGAGGATGGGGAGGAGGAAAAGAGGAAGGAAGTTGATGGATCGTCCGAGGTTCTCGCGCGATAATACTGTCTCGAGATTTAGGGAAAACGTAAAGTCTCGAAAACATGGCTGATGAGGTTGACGAGAAGTTTGGAAGCTAACCTGTTTCGAGGGACCGCAGCAGGTCGCTTGGTTGCAAGGCTTGTCGGTTTTTGGACAGTCGAGAACACAGTCTTCGCTGGGCGTTTCTTTGACCTCGCTGTTCGAGTGGTACTGTTGAAAAAACAAAAGACAAAAAAAAAAGAGAAGAATAAACGAATGAATATTTAAAGAATTCTTAATATTCACAATATCTTAACCTAGACAAGCTCACTTCAATAAATTCGGGTTGTATCGTCGTCGAATGAATTCCCTCGTTGTGAAAAAATTCTTTGACTTGCTCGGCAATTTTCATGTACTCCGAGAGATTTCGACAGCGTATATGGGCGGAAGCTATAATACGATCGCCGGCCAATTGCCAAACGTGGAACTCGTGAACTGCCAATACTCCGTCAACGTTCTCGAGAAGGCGCTGCTGTATCGCGTCGACCTGAAAGAAGAAATTATCAACATCCGGTTTGCACAAACCCAAACGAACCCATTGAAAACGCACCTGTATGTGAGTGGGTACTGTTTGAAGAAGGATCAACGCTGACTCTTGAAGCAACGGCCATACGGATCGAAGTATCAGCAACACGAGGAGAAGAGACAAGGCTGGATCGATGTAAAATCTGAAGAAATACGATCCGTTCAATGATGGCAATAATTGGATTGAGAAACCCAGGCAAACCCTAACCGATGATGATAATAAATGGACTAGGCCAGTTTTCAAAATTACCTGTACTTCCATTTGGTCAACCAAACGATAAGAGCCGAAACGATTACGATGACGGAACCTAACGCGTCCGAAAGAACATGAAGAAAAACGCCTCGCATGTTCATCTGACTGGCATCGTGAGAATGACCATGATTTCTCTTCACCGGAGGCGGTGGCGGAGGGGATGGTCGCGAAGATTGGGCCGTCACCGAAGCACCGTGCGAAGACGACGACGAACGATACGCGTCGTCGGTGTTGTCGTTGTCGTCGCTACCCACGAGAGTACTCAATCTGTTGTGGCTTCGCGATATACCACCGTGAGAGTGACCATGCGCGCTGCCGTGTTCTGAAAACGTAATCTTGCGTTATCTCGATATACACGTATCGGGTTACCACTTTGGCTATCGGTTGCTCATCTCTTCTTCCATCTCGACTCTTCTTTCTCGATTGCAAGACTTACCGTGGAAGAGACAGAGTCCAACGACGTTCACCAACAATCCGAGTACTCCGACAGCCACTAACAATTTCGCTTCGTGTATCTCTTCTACCTCGATGAATCTCTTGCAAGCTTCGATCGTTATGCTGAAGCAAAGAGCTACCAGGAATACCGCGTTTACCAGCGCACCCAATACTTCCGCTCTCGCCCAGCCGAACGTATTCTTGGACCATTTTTTCGGCGACATCTGAATCAAACGTTTTAATCGCGTCGTTTCGTTTCGCTATGCGCTTTCTCTCGTTTATTCTCTCACCTTGACCGACAGAAAAGCTACGACTAACGCCGCGACGTCCGAAAGCATGTGAAAACTATCCGCTATAAGCGCCATCGAGTTCGTTACGTAACCGACGATTATCTCCACGAGGAAGAAAAATGCCGTTAGCCATAGCATCGTCAGAAGCCGGCATTTCTTTCCCGTGTAACGTCCCATTCTTTCCTTTTTCTATCGTTATATACGGATGCTTATTTTTCTATCTCTGTAACAAAATAGGTGTTATCGATTGAGACATTGTGCGATTCTTTGGTGTACGGCTCAAGCGGACATTTCCCAAACATGATCGACTCTTTTCGGCTTATCAGTTATGCCGGTACGATAAATCTTCCGTGTGATCTCGTTTCATCCAAAAACGACCTAAGCTTTATCAGCTAATCTCCCGTCTTCTTATCTCCGCACACGTGTACAGTGAAGTATCGTAAAGTATAGTCTAGCTGCACGATCGCTCTAATTAGCTGTATCGGAACGCCGGTTGGTTACCTTCCCAATCGAAGAGCTACTTATTTAGGTACTCGGGTGATGAGCCAATGGTGATTTTCGGAGGTTAGGGCGAAGCCAAAAACAATCGAAGGAATCGAATAGTCGATCTAACCTGGCTTTTGAGGTTTTTGAATGGATTTGCTCAATTATTCGAACTTTTGAAAGTAAGAGAGATTTTTGGGGCGAGCCGGGCCAAAATTGTTTTTTTTAAATGTTTTTTATCACAGGTTTATTACAAGGGAATAAAATTGCGATGAATCTCTGATAGACGCGTTGCAACCTTACCCGGCTGCAGGATCCGTCTGACTGAAATTATACAGGATAAATCTGACAAATATCTTTCCGTCTCTCTCTTTTTTTTCTCGGAATGTTAGGTGTCGGATTAATTCCAATGAGTCACTCGGGTCTACCTGACTCATGGATAAATAATCGAGACGAAAAAAAAACGATTCGAACGGAAAAAAAAAACCGTCACACGGGAATTGGCAGTCACGGTCATTGGGGCTTTCGAATATTCCGCGCTTGCGAAAAATGAAAAAGTGACCAAAAAAACCGATGTTACGGTAAAACTTGGTGTGTCATCGAGGGGGGGGATCACCGCGTGCAACCTAACTTACCTCTCACTCGACAGTACGGCGGCACGTTACAAACACGATAAATAAACGAAAAATAAAAAAAAAAGGTTTTTCTTCTCTTCCAATTTTTTCGCTCTTCTGGCAATTTCGATCGATCTTCTATCAAACGTCGCGACCAAACTTTTCGACCGACAAAATAACAACGGCCATGTCACACACGAGGGCACGAACGCGGATTGAACGCACACATTTTGTTTTTTTTTTTGCGCGCGCACGATCAACGAAAATGCATTTCTTTTGCGGCCGCGACTTATTGTCCGAAAGGACGAGTCGGCTGCCCACTCGACGAATCGCTGCTACACCGCCGCGATGTTTCTACACGCTTGTCTGATCGCATTCCGTGGTTTTTAAAACTGATAGCTTTACCACCGTTCTGCGGTTCGATTAATTACGATTTCACGAAAGACCGTACATCGCGTGACGAAAACGACGAGCATTCACCCGACTCGTATCCTCGATAGGCGAAACTGGCTTATCAGCGGTGGGACAGCGATTTTAAAAGTTTCGAACGATATCCTGTAGACGGAGCTTCTGCATCAAGACTCCCCCCCCTGACTACCCGCTCTCGCGCCGCCGCACGAATTCATTTTCAGCAGCTCGCGCATCTTCGAATAAAAGAGATATACGTAAGGTTGTACGGACGTTAAAACAATAGAACAGTGGGTTAATTATCAAGAGCATGCCGAATCTTAAAATTATACAATAATGTTTTTTAACAAGTTGGCCTTCAAGTTTATCGGTGCTTTGGGTACAATTCTACAATACGGATGCGTGACTCACTGCGCCCTCGAGTATATCGGCGATTTCGTAGTGGTAAGCGATTTTTTTACGCGGAACAGCTTAGCGAACGTTTATTTCTTTTTTTCCACTCTGACTCGAGAGAGTACGCTGATTCGCGTTACATTTCGAGGTTATGTTCTGACCAAAAGCGGTATTTTGACGTAACCCCCACTTGACTGAGACTTTTGTACGCAACGCTATCTGTGCGAGAACTTCGGAACGACGAATGTCGAGGTTTTTTTTCCCGTCGATAAACGAGGGCGCACGATGTTTTTCAAGCTTTTTCTTACTCCTTTGTTTTACGCAGTGTACAGGACCGTCGATGGAACCTACTATATTTAGCAACGATGTCCTATTCACGGAACATCTATCGACGAGGTTTCGTAATCTTCACAAAGGCGATATTATTATAGCGAAATGCCCGACGAATCCTCGTCAACACATATGCAAACGAATAACCGCCTTGCCCGGGGACAAAGTTCGATACGGTTTTACAACATACGTCGTGAGCATTTTTCTCTTCCTTTGTCGAGATAGTACGATTGAGACGACGAAAAATTTTCAAATACAAATACATTTTCCAAATACAAACCCAAACAGGTACCTCCAGGACACGTTTGGCTCGAAGGCGACAACGACAGTAACTCGGCCGATTCGAGAATCTACGGAGCCGTTCCACAGGGACTTTTGCGCGCCCGAGCTTTGTGCAAAATTTGGCCGCCGACCGACATCGCGGTATTCGTCGGTTGACACTTTTAACCTAACCAATACGCGAGTATACGTTTTTTCTCGTTTTTTTTTAATCATACGAGCGCGCGCTTACCTTTGTACGAGAAAATAGACGTTGGCGCCAATCGTATTCGAAGCGGCGCGCGCATGCAATAAATTATCTCTGTCGATGGATACATAATAGTTGCGAGGGCACACGTTTGGAGTCGCGCGTATCGTGGTATTTGACCAGCAGCGCCAATAAACGCGCGCATGCGCAACGATGAGAAACAGGGATCCCTTCGTGTGGGCGCTTCGTAATAATCGAGAGCGCGCGTCCCGAGTTTCTGGAATTGTTTTTTCGTTTCAACTTCGGTTTAAAGTGTGAAGAGACCGAGAGAAATTGATGGAAACGCGATTGGGAATATCGTATCACGATAGGAACGAATGAGAACGGATATTTTCGGTGATATTGGACTCGACGATTTTGACGGTTTCGGACCATAGTAAGCGTCGATGATCCATCGACAATTATGATTGTTTGGTGATTACAAAAGGCGAGACGGGTGGACGTTGCGGAAAAAGGAAAACTTCGAAGGTAGCGTAAACCTCGAATCATCCTTATACATTAGCGTTACTTCAGGGTCCTAATTAAACATTCGTTACAAACCCAAACGAAAACATATCGTTCTCGGAACAAGGAACAATTGCGTTGTTTTCAGGCGAAATGCTTCGCAGTAGGGTCAAGCACGTGCTCCACTGTTGCACCCTGTTGACAGTAGTCGCAACGGTGGAATACGTGTCGGGTGTCTTCCGAGACGAGTCCGAAGAAGCGGATCCCTGGACGAGATACGGATATGCAGGTGCTGCGACATTGTACTTGTTGCGGTTGCTTACGTTCCTATCGTTACCTCAAGTCCTCTTCAATTTCGTCGGCCTCACTATATACAACGCGTTTCCTGATAAAGCCGAGTTGAAAGGATCGCCGTTGCTGGCGCCTTTCGTCTGCATAAGAATCGTAACACGCGGCGATTACCCACGGTTGGTCAAGAGGAACGTAGCCAGAAATTTGAACAGATGTGCCGAGGCCGGCTTGGAGAACTTTCAGATAGAAGTCGTCAGCGACAAACCTGTCGATATCTTTCCCCATAGAAGAATACGCCAAGTCGTTGTTCCGCCTTCCTACAGAACGAAAACGGGGGCACTCTTCAAGGCGCGCGCTTTGCAATACTGCTTGGAAGACTCGGTCAACGAATTGGCCGATCACGACTGGATCGTCCATCTGGACGAGGAGACTTTGCTCACGGATAATTCGATACGTGGAATATTAAACTTCATTCTCCACGGCAAACATTCCTTCGGCCAGGGTTTGATAACGTACGCCAATGAAGATGTCGTTAATTGGATTACGACATTGGCCGATAGCTTCCGAGTTGCCGATGATATGGGAAAGCTCAGATTACAGTTTACCATGTTTCACAAGCCACTGTTCAGTATGAAGGGCTCTTTCGTCGTCACGCAGGTAAGCCTGGTGACCTTGAACGTCTGTTCAAGATGACCTTGGATGATCTTTCAAGGTCACCTTGGATGACCTTTCAAGGCCACCTTGGATGGCTTTTTAAGGTCACCTTGGATAACCTTGGATGACCTTGGATGACCTTCAAATTGTTTGCTCCCAGATGGCGGCTGAAAGAAGAGTGTCTTTCGACAACGGATTGGACGGCTCGGTAGCGGAGGATTGTTTCTTCGCCATGAAAGCGTTCGCCCTTGGCTACACCTTCGACTTCGTAGAGGGCGAAATGTGGGAAAAGTCACCGTTCACCCTCTGGGACTTTGTTCAACAAAGAAAGCGATGGCTTCAAGGAATTCTCCTAGTGGTACACTCGAAAGCGATACCCCTGAAGAACAAGTTGTTACTCGGAGTGTCTTGTTACTCGTGGGTCACCCTGCCGCTCTCGACCTCCAATATCGTACTTGCCGCTATTTGCCCCATCACGTGTCCACCCCTAGTTGACTTTTTGTGCGCGTTCGTCGGCGGCGTTAGCATTTACATGTACATATTCGGCGTCGTCAAATCCTTTTCCCTTTATCGGTTTGGGTTTGGAGGATACGTCGTGTGCATATGTGGCGCTCTCGCTACTATACCGTTTAACCTCGTGATAGAAAATGTCGCCGTTTTGTGGGGCCTCTTCGGCAAGAAGCACAAATTTTACGTCGTCAGCAAGGAGTACGACGCTCCTATAATTTTGTAACGCGCCCTCTATCCTATTTCTCTTTTCTTAGCCTTATGAACATTAACCTCTTATTTATCGATCAAAATTCCAAACGGAACTTTTCAGTTCTTCTCTTTTAGTATTTAATCGAATCTCCGTGGTCCTAACCACGAAAACCACGCCTTTTGGTACAAATCGAGAATGGACTCTAGTCACACTTACCTACACGAGCGCACAGCACTAAACGCGAAAAGAGCAGCTTCGCATCGCGAATCTCACGTTTAAACGACGAATCTCACTTTACGAAACAACGAACAATTTTATTTTTTCTTTTCCTTTGGCACAATCGTTGGCCATTCGCGAAGTTTGTCACTATTCACGTCCCCCGATTCTATAAAATACAATTCTACGAATTGTACACTTTCACCGTCCTTTTTTCCCCTGAAAATCGGAATCCTGCCAAGTTCCGATCGAACAAAAAACGCCTTCGTGATACGCTTGTACGATTTAGCGAATCTCGTCGATCTTTACCGGTGTATATGAAAAATGGCTCTCGATAGTCCGAGACAATCAGAGTTACAAACTCTCTCGATTTTTCGACTTGTTTGACAAGGCTGCCGGCTGCTGCGTTAATAAATTTTAGTTCCAATTATTATGATCGATTATTTCTCTTATTTTAGCTATCGTCGTTACTTAAGTATGTCTTGTATGTTTTACTCGTGTTTATTTTCAAATTAAACGCGGGTTGACAGCGCGAATGGACGTGAACGAATAAAAGGTGCTTCGCCACTTGCAAAATTAATGCACCAATTTCCTCTGTTTTTTGTCATGCGTTGAAACATTTGTACATAAAAATTAATGGAATCGAGTTGTGGCGAGTGAATGTTTTTTCCGTGAAGATCGATTAAACTATACTCTGTATAAAAACGGTTACGTGAAACGATGGTTGAACTTCCTGCTCCGTGTCGCGCGCCTGCGCAATAAGAGTGAGTTTGAGCGCTGCGAGCGGCAGCGTAATAAATTTAAAAAAAGCGTATCGAAAATATAATCCCCGCGTATTATTGCGGATGATCGTAATCCTTGCGCGCGAACAGGAAACATCCCAGAATAAATCCAAAATCTGAATCGGAGAGGTCTCGCCGATCGAGCGCGCGCGTTTGTTTTGTTTTCGTATTTGAAGCGGCATAAACATTTTTTATATTCCCCGATAATTCTCAGTTATGCAAACACATCGATAAAGACATCGGGAGTTAATAACTACGCTCCGTACGAACGTAACCTCAAAAAGATGCAAACGTCGCGTCAAAGGTGACATTTTCGTACGGACAGCACCGAGACGATAATCAAGAAGTGCCAAATACCCACCGGTCACACGGTAGGATTAAAAAAATGAGCGAATTCAAGCTGCATCATCTCGTACTGGAACTGACCGAGCTTTTAGAGTAGGTGTTTCATTTTTCCACGACATCGTCGGATTTTGTCGTTTCTCCGTGGCTTTGTTTATTCACCAGGTCGAGCGCTCCACCCGAGCGTCAAAACATCGAAAAACTACAACGGGGCAACGCGGTTCCCGACAACGTACCGACCCTCGGCTGTCTCAGATATCTCGTCAAAAATGCTCGAGATCCAGAAACGTTTTTGCAGAAATATGAAGAGCTCAAGTCGAAAAAGTAAAATCAAAAACATTTTTGCAAAAATACGACGATCTCAAGTTGAAAAAATACGAAGAGAAACGTCGTGACAATATTAGGTTACATTGGCTTCTTTCAGGATCGACGGTTTGGGCTCTTTCATGCAACTCCTTCAGCGAATCAAGTCGGACAAGCCTCTCATGGATTATCTGGCTGAAACATTCTCGTCGGGTGGTCGACGGGTCGCCAAATCTTCCGCGGTCACCAAAGAGGATTTGCCGTTGGTTCGTATCTTCCCCACAGACTTTCCACCCATAAAAATCAATATTATATTTCCTCCGTTGTTTGCCCATGTTCCTTTAGATCCGCAAAAACATAATGAGAGCCGCGGTGGAAGGCGAAAGAAAATTAAACCGGCAAGCTGGATCTGGCGGAAAACGGAACGACGGAAACGTCACGAAAAACTGGGTAGCGGAGAGGCCTCGAATATCCTGGGACTTCCATACAGGCACAGGGGTCGCACTTTTCGACAGTAAGTTTGGCTTGTTTGGGTTTCTTTGAGTTTACTCGGTACGTACTCCACTTTTGACCTTCCCGTTTCTTTTTAGAGGTCGTGCCGTCAGTATCCCAAGAGAGCTTAATAATATGGGACCTTTTGCGTTGCCTGAAGGGAACGGACGGTTCATACATAGTATCCGAGCCTTTATCTGGCCCTTACGAGCACCGAAGCTTCTGTATCGCACCAGACGTCGGAGTATCATTGAAACAGCTGGCCCAGCAGATTTTACCGTTGGCTTCTTATTACTCGATGACGGTGAGATTCGTAGAAGAGAAAGTATCGCCGGACGACGGACAAGTAAATCACGCTTTGCGGGGCGCTCTGAGTTGTCTTCTCAAGGATTATCTGGTTTGTTATCTTCCTGGATTTTTGCCGATTAGAATTGGACTCCATATTTCATGATTTTGTATTTCGCAGTCTTTCGTCGTCCAGCTGGAGATGCAACACGTACGGGGCAAACTGAGTTTACAGAAAATGTGGTTTTACGTTCAACCTACGATGGCCACGATGTCTATACTTTCGCAGATCACTGCGACGATTTGCAAAGTACGCCGTCTCATTTCTGGTATAATTTTGGATTGCGAATAGGAATTCATTTTTCCCTTCGACAGGCTAACGCTCGAGGTGGAAAAGTACTGAGTCTCCTCCACGATCAGGTGAACGATATGAGCGGTGACGCCAAGTGCAAAGAGCTTGGTTTGTTCCTCGTTCAAGCAGCTAGCGTTCCGTACATGCGAACGTTGGAAAAGTGGGTTTACAAAGGTGTCATTTGCGACCCGTATCAAGAGGTGTGTATATTCCTCTTTTCTTCGACAAAATTATCTTCAACGATCGATTAACCTCTCAACTCTGCAGTTTCTCGTAGAAGACAACGAGCTGATCCAAAGGGAGGAATTGCCTATGGATTATTCAGCGGACTATTGGGAAAAGCGTTACACAATGAGACCGGAAAGAATTCCAGTTTTTTTGAACGAACACGCGCAAACGATTTTGCGAACGGGAAAATACTTCAACGTGATACGACAATGCGGTAGGATATAAATTTATCGATAAAGAAATGAACATTTGGAAACGTTGAGAACACGAATGCGATGCAGGAAAAACGGTTCAGTGGGGAAAGCAAGAGCCGCTCGTTTATCGTCACAGAGACCAAAAGTACATCGCTGCAATTGACCGGGCGTATTCTGAAGCGGCGAGAACGCTACTAGAGGTTTTGATCAACGAGAATGATCTGATGGGTCGTTTGCGAAGCGTCAAAAATTATTTTCTTCTCGCCCAAGGGGATTTTGTGGTGAGGAAGCTTTTGGGATTTTTTAAAGCATTTTAGAACGCACTAGAACCGATTAATATTTTTTATAATTATATAACTATAGAATAATTTAAGTAATTTTGTGTAATTTTGGCATAATTATATAAAATTATATAATTATCTATAATTTTCGAGTCTGAAAATAGAAAAATACGATACCATCAAGCGTAAAAAAATCAATTTTGCTTCTAACGAGAAATTTAATGCATCAATGATTATCCGTTTATCAACAGGTCCAGTTTCTCAATCTTTGCGAATCGGAGCTAAGCAAAAACATGTACGACATTGTTATCCATCGATTGGCCTCTCTGCTCGAAGTTGCTCTTCGTACTTCGACCGCTGATTCTGATCCTTACAAGGACGATTTAAAACCCGAGCTTCTCCCTTACGATTTACAATTCCAAATGTTTCGGATACTCTCGATTCAAACTCGAGACGAAAAAGGTACCGGAAGTTCATTCTCGTTTCTTCAAAATCCGTACCATTATTTCTTCATTGATGGAAACGTTATTTTCAGAATATTGCTTCCAAGGGGAAAAAGCGTTGACAGGACTGGAAGCTTTTGTCTTCAATTATGACGTCAAGTGGCCGGTATCTCTGGTTATCAACAGAAAAGCCATAGCTTGCTATCAAATGCTTTTCAGACATCTGTTATACTGCAAACACGTTGAACGGCTTTTGTGCAGGTTAGCTTCATACGTTTCTTATTTCTTCCATCCAGAATCCAAAAAAAAAAAACAACCTTTTTTAATCATTCATTTCCGTGTTTTTTTTTGCCAGAGTTTGGATAAGCAACAAAATAGCGAAAACGTTCAATCACGAAATCGCAATGGCGTACAGGCAAGCTTTTTCGCTGAGGCAGCGGATGCTCGATTGCGTTCAACATCTCGAATATTATATGATGGTTGAAGTTATCGAGCCAAATTGGTTGACTTTTATCAACAAAATGAGCAAGGTAACAATCTCAAACGTTAAATCCACATTTTTTATTCGATAAGAATGAATAAATTGTTTTTTTTTTCAGGTTAGTAACGTCGACGACGTTTTGACCGTTCATCAAGATCTGCAGGACAGCTATTTGAAGGAATGCATGCTTACGGATCCTGATTTACTCGCTTCAGTCACCGCAATTTGCGCCGTTTGCGTCGAATTCTGCGAATTCATGCAGGTAAGTTACCTTCGAAGCTGAACCCGAAATTCCAGGGGAAATCGATTCTTAACCAAAACAAAATCCAAACTAACCCAAACAAACCCATCCACATCCGAAACCGGATGTCCGTAAATTTAAAAAAAAACCGCGTAAACGACGGGATTGATAGCCCAAACTAAACGAATTAATCTTGGGAATGTTGAAAGCGTATGAGCCGGTACTTCGTTGACGCCGAATTGACTTCCATGATCAGCGCCTGCCAAGACGATGGCTATGAACCTGAGGTACATAACGCCACGAAAAAAAAAACAAATTCCATAGATTCGGAAAAATAGAAAAACAAAAAAAAATACAGAAACGCAACAAAGCGTTGCAAGACCGATTGCGAATATTTGCGATCGTCAGGCGTTCATAGTCATTGGTTGCATCGTCTCGGCCAACCGAGAACATCGTTTCGTAGCTGTCCTTTATCTTTCTTTATTCAATGTTTTATTCTTATCGATAACACGCATGTTAGTTAGTCGTTAGATATCTTCTTTTTCTGCATACCGGAAGTAATTGCATTCAAGCATGCTCGAGGTCTTTCTATCCCATTTCTGTATTTCGTATTTATTTTTTTAGTTTGGCACGTTTTAACGTTTCGAAAAATAGAAAGATTAGGGCGTTGAAGAAGAGACAAAAAAAGATGAAAAAAAAAAAATAAGAACCGCTTGCCCGTTTCATCTTCGAAGCTACGTTTTCTTCGAGAATCTCTCTAAATACTTCTTTGTGTGTTTTTATCACGGTTCTTCCGGGAATTCAGGAAGACAACGCTAAATCGAAGAGCAACGGTGCAAGTTTCGAAGGAACTATCGAATCTTTGGATTCTCGATTCACCGACGTTCTCATACGTCTTCTCGATCGTATTTGCGATCTCGGTTGCGACAACAACAACGAAAAGTTACTCAACGTTTTGTGTCGGTAAGACGATACCGACTGATTGTCCGGATTTAGTGAGTGTAGTAAAAAGAAGTCCATCGTTTTAACGACAGATGGCACTAGGCGTCCGTATTTCGCGTTGCACGCGTTGCACGCGAATTGGACAAACTTTGACGAGGATGTTGCGATTGGTTGACCTTCAGAAAATAATGGATTTCTTCTTACTACATCTAATACGACGAATGATTTATAAATGATAATTTAATTATCAATTCGATAAATTCGTCGTCGATACAGGCTGGACTTTAATCTCTTTTATACGGACATGCTGAGACACCGCGGCCGGGAAAAAACGTCGCGAAACGAAACGTCGGGTTAACGTTATCGATTCGTCGAATTGTATCGAAGGCGAAACGAAAAACGACACCGGGCGCACGTATGATGAAAGAAGAAACGATGGAGCGGAAATGTAATAAAAAATAAAAAGAGATGATAAAGAAGGAACGCGGAAGTTTAATGGCGAGCTTGTTTGGGTTTATTTAGATTTGTTTGGGTTTTGAAAACTCGAGTTCTCGAGTTTCCGGTTGATGGTTAAGTTCGGAATAACAGGAATAAATGGCTAAGTTCGAAGTCGAACTAAAACAATTGGATCGTTTTTGCAGCTTTCATTGATGAAAACGATACAAACGATCAAGTTCAATTTCGAGGCTGTGAATTCGCGATCCTAACCTCTTCAACCACTCTCTCGAGTTTCTCTATTTTCCGTTCAATGGCTTCCAGTAACAGTATCGTTTTCGCGTTCTCAGTGATCTCGCCTCTTTTCCCGATAATACGTTTCGCTCTCTCAACGATCCTGGAATCCATGGAATACCTGATGCAACCTGTAGATCTTTTCTCGGGTTTGCCATTTACGCGAATCCTATTGGATTTCGCTGGACTAACGGATATTTTAGATCGCGGAAGATAGTCCGGGAAGAGAAGAATCGCGCGTTGTAGGGCTCCGAAACGGGGTGCGAATCGAGCAAGACCATTGGCTACCGATTCAGCATAGGAAACTAGTTTTACTCGGGAAATAAGAGCGACGAGTTCTGACTTGTTGATTATTTCAGCGGTATCGTTAACAGCGAGTCCGTTCAAGAGATTGAAGAGAACTATAGCTATGAGAAATACAAAAAGAACAAAAATGAAGTGACCAAGAATCGGACGTGATACGAACGGTATATCACTAGCGTCGAATTCTCCAGTGAGCATAATTATAGTTTTAAAAAGCGATCTACCAGGATCCGGAAAATTAGCGTCGTCTTTGAAAAGCGTGAAAAACGCGAGTGCAAAAGCGAGTATGAGAAAAGCGTAGAGAAAGAGAAAACGGGCGAAGTTCAAGCTGACAGTTTTGAACATTTCGATACCGATCGACATGCTCGGATGTTGACCCATCAGGAGTACCAATTGCCAAGCTGATACGAGAACGAGAACGGCTCCGATTTGGGGATTGTTTGGCGCTAGTATCGTCCAACCACCGACGAATAAAAGACCAACTTCCAGTACGTTGTCCCAGCTCGAAAAGTAACGACGCGGTGATGAAGCCAATTGGATAATTTCACGGACGGCGAATAACGCGAGCGCGATCGTTGCGAGAGCTCTGATTGGTCGATGTTCTCTTTCGCAATCCCTCGTAGTTTCGTTCCTAGTTTCGTTACTAACCTCCAAGCCACTTCCGGTTACCTCGCAATAATTACTCGCTAAAACGTACAGGTTAAACGCAAAGTAGAAAAATACGTAAAAAATGAAATTCGCGTAAAAGAGATATCTGACGCGATGCCACTTGAGATGGAGAAAGGAGGAGAGGAGAGGATGTTTAATGAGAGTTTTGAGGTTACGGTTATCAGCTATGTAAGCGAGAGCGTCCATTTCTGGATTAGTCGGGGTTTTGGAAAATCGGTCAAAACGCGTTCGGGAAGGGACGAGGCAACGGTAATCAAATTCGATTTCGAAATCGTCGGTTCGTTCGTTCTCGGGCCGCAAACACTCGTCGAAATAATCGGAGAGCACTGGTGAGGATAAATGAGCCAATGGCGGACAACCGAAAGCGTTTCGATGACCGATGTAGCAATCGGACGATCGAAGAAGCATTTTTACCGCTTCGGTTGATTCGGCTCGCGCCGCGTAGTGCAACGCGGTGTTTCCTTTGTCTGTAACAAATCCGGTCGAAAAACACAAGAAACTGAGTTCATTCGAAGAGTTTTAGGTTAGGAACTCCGGAGATAAAGAAATTCCCGTTTTTACCGTCTTCTCGACGCGCTGCAGTATCCCCCTCGCTGCGTCGTTCGATGATGAGTCGAAGGCACTCCAATCGAGGATCCTCCGCGTCGTCTCGTTTCGGCCAAGTCGGAACGCCGAGTTCCCGGCAAGCGTTCAATAAAAGTCGATCACCAAGTTCAGGGTAGGCGCGAAGGATTTCCCGCAAAACTCGATGATGTCCTAATTCAATAGCGACGCGAGCGGCGGTTTCGCCGAATCTCGAATCTTCCGGGATTCCATCGTTCTCCGTAGTTTTATCGATACGCCCTTTAGTCAGCAAATACTTCGCGGCTCGAGGAAAGTTTCTTCTCGCAGCAGTTTCGAGCGCGCCCTCTGTGTCGCTTCCTTCGAGACTATTCAAAAATTGCGTTTCTTCGTCGCTAGATGTCGTTGCGGTTGCTTTCAACCCTTGCGTCGCTATGTTGGAAAGCGGCCGCGCGCGGCGCGCCGAAGGCAACGGCGGCGGTAGTTGAACGTCCGGCATTTTGTCCAGTAAGACATCGCGCGTCGTTCGCTTTCGGAAATCGGGATACGAATCGAGATCGACCGGGGCAATTGTGGAAGCTTCGAGAATTAGTTTAACCGTTTCTTTCTGTCCAGCCGTCGCGGCTAAGTGTATCGGTGTCAAACCTCGAGAATTCGTTACGTTCGGATCAGCTCCTTTCTCGAGAAGGAGTCTTACGCAATCGTAACGGTTTTTTCGGACTGCCAAATGCAACGCTGTCTGCTGTCCCGCACGAACGTTCGGATCAGTTTTTTTATCAGCCAGCAAAATTTTCACGACTTCCGCGTGACCGGCTTCAGTGGCAAAGTGGAGGGGGGTCCGATCATGAGCCTCGTTAATCCGGTTTACGTTAGCACCGAGTTTTAGGAGACTCTCGACGACGCTAGCTCGGCCGTCGCAGCAAGCCACGTCCAATAACGTCTTATCCAGCGGATGAGGATGTACCGCGTCTATGTCTATACCCCCTCCCACTTCCCAACTCTCCACCGCTCGCTTCGCCATTTTCTCTAATTCTCGATCTTCGCACGAACGCAAGTCCTCCAGGAGAAGCGCCGCCGATGAACCCGAATGGGTTTCCGGCTTTTCGGCGGCGTTCATCGTCTCGAGCTCACGGGACTCACTCATCCCATTTAATACAACCAACCGTTGTTTTATCTGCATCGACAAAGGAAGCGAGTCCTTGAAAACATCGTTTTCGTGCTGGATTTTTCGTAAAGCGACAGTTATTGGCAGTTTAGGTAAGTTATTTTGTCTTTAGTTATTGGCATTTTAGTCAACGAAGATAGACGTACATAGGACAGTTCTTATACGCGTATAAAAATTGTTCTGGAAACGTTTTTTGCACTTTTCCCGGTCTAATTTGGAACTTTCGGGAAAAACTCGGGGATATTCGTAATCAGCGGGAAATTTCCGATCAAATACACCCTTTTAATACTTAAAAAACGAAAAAAAAATTTTTTCGACCTCCCAGGCCCGTTTTCCCGAAATCTCAAAAATCACGAT
>JAPYZI010003203.1:0-22467 GCA_030523105.1 Ophioninae sp. A BG-2022a | reverse complement strand
TCAAAGTTGGACCATCGATTTTTGCAAATTTTTCCATACATACCCCTTTGCCTCTTTTTTTGCGATTTTTCAAGTGGACTTTCCGGGAAAACTATGCGATCTATCGATATGAATCCAACGCCATTATTTAAGTTAGGCAAAAACCTTTTCCAAACCCCCCTATTGAATGTCGATAATATATAAGGAGCTCACCCTACGACCTTTTGAAATTTCGTGATTTTCATGATTCTGGGAAAGTGGCCGGGAGAAAAATTTTTTGTCCATTTTTAACCTCTTAAAAGTATCTATCCAATCGGAAATTTTCCGCTGATTACGAAAATGCCCGAGTTTTTGGCAAAAGCGCAAAATTAGACTGAGAAAATGGGAAAAACTCTTTCTAGACTACTTTTTCAAAGTTTTTCCCTACCAATTGAGAGTTCCTGACTAATTAAATGGTGGATTTGTCTTCAACGTATAAAAATACATCGACACGGACGTGCGTCAGGCACCTCATACTCCGCCTTTCAAAATTAATAACAATTCAGGGCTCGATCCAGGAACAATAAATGCTCGTATCAATCGACTGATCGTTTCACCCCTAATCTCCAACATTTTACGGATGACCATTTTATCTGAGACACCCTGTATATAAAGAGCAACCCAGAGAAAGAGGGAAAGTGTTGCAAGCTGTCACGGTACATAATAATACGACGAGGTACAGAAGCGCGCGAATGCCGTTCCTATAATAGCAAAATCCAACGATAGAATATAGAGGACAAGAGGGGTTGGATCGGTTACCTGCACGGTTCGAGTATTTCATAGAAGGCGATGGAGCCTCTAATTTTAATAATTGGATATAGCCTTTACATATTCCCTGTCGCCTTTGTCTAGGCTCTCTATGGGGTATTATAAACATCGTAGTTTTTCTTTACATTGTTAAATATATATATATATATATATATATATATGTGAAGATCATGAAGAGAAAAAAATTCCTGTGTAACAAAGTGGAACAAAATCGATTTATAATAAATTCTTCTTCCTCTCTTTTTATATATAAAAAGAGAGAAGAAAAAATAATTTTTATTTTTTTTTTTGAAATGTAAATATTAAAAAAATATATTTAAAAAATTTAATAAAAAAATTGAAAATATATATATATATATATCTGTATATGTAAAATAACTAACTGAAAAAGAGCTATTTTTTTCGCTGTATTCTTCAGGATTTAACGATACAGGTAGTTTTGAAATTTGTTTGACCGCGAAATCTCGAAACTAGAGACTTCAAGCTTCAAATTGCTTTTTTGTTTAACCCGATACGACAATTTTTGACGAAGATACGGCCATTTGAAAAATCGATGAAATTTTGCATTTTAATAAGAAGAAATTAAGAACTGAAGAATTAAAACTGAGTCTAATAATAATTACAGCAGGCTAAAAAGTAAGGAATACAAATGAAAATGATAATCATAATAATAATAACGACATATAAAAAAGAGAGGGAGAGAGAGAGAGATGAATTTATTATTTATTGATTTTTTTTCCACTTTGTTACACAACAATTTTTTTCTCCTCATGATCTGCTCATATCCGCTATATCAGTTCCAGCCTATGCCCTTTTTATCACTATGCTCGTACCTCGTAGATGTAACTTGATTGTAAAGGAAAAATGATTTTATTTATATTTATATTTTTTGACTTTTATTAGTATGAACAAAAAAAATCGTTGCATATTTATGGAGGAGTTACAAGAAAATTGTTTTTTTTAAATAATTAATGGTTTTTTGTAGAAATGATTTTATGAATATGTGAGTATCTTTATAGATTTATATATGGAGACGTTCATGTACTATTAAAAAATGTCTAGTGGAAAAAAAGCATTGCAAAAAATCTACAAATGATAATAATAATAATAATAATAATAATAATAATCGATATTGAGTTTTGTTAATTAAATGAAGCTGTGTCGAATCGTTTAATTAAAAATAATATTTAATTATTAATTAATGCCATTCGGCCGGGAGTTTTTAATGTAAAAATTAATATTTGATTGTTAATTCATTCGTTTCCGCTGGCAATTTGTATTTAAAAATGTATATTCATCAATTAATTAAACTAAGCTGTGCTGTATCGTATAATTGAAATGAAAAAAAAAAAAAAAAATAATAATACACACGTTCATCGATTAAATGAAACATGAAAATTGGAGTGGAAAAAAAAATTAATTAATAAGATTTGATTCAATGAATCGCAGTGTCTTCTCAATGAAACGGCGAACCCAAACAAAACACAAACGTAGGAAAATAATCTCTAAAAAAGAATTAATTTTTCACAAACCCAAACGAACCCAAACATAGAATAATAATCTCTAAGAAGAATTCATTTTTCGTAAACCCAAACAAACCCAAACGTAGCAAAATAATCTCTAAAGAATTCATTTTTCACAAACCCAAACAAACCCAAACAAAACCCAAACGTAGCAAAATAAACTCTAAAAGAGAATTCATTTTTCACAAACCCAAACGAACCCAAACAGCATAATAATCTCTAAAAAAAAATTCATTTTTCGCAAACCCAAACAAACCCAAACGTAACGAAATAATCTCTAAAAAACAAAGAAAATCATTTTTCACAAACCCAAACAAACCCAAACGTAGCAAATCAATCTCTAAGAAGAATTCATTTTTCGCAAACCCAAACAAACCCAAACGTAACGAAATAATCTCTAAAAAAAAAAAAAAAAGAAATTCATTTGTCACAAACCCAAACAAACCCAAACGTAAAAAAAGAATCTCTAAACGAGAATTAATATTTCCCTTGCAAATTGAATAAACCGTGAGCCAGAATTAAATCGAAGAACAGCTGTGTCACGACGAGGCACGTAAAACTCAAAATACAAAGAAAGATCCGCCAGGACGACAAGATTTTTGTCGGTTACTGTACTCGGGGTTTCTGGTTGGATTCCTCTTCGTGTTACCATCGATATACCTGGGCGTCTTAGGGTCTGTAAAAATTGCCGTAGTGGTGAAGCGGGACGAAGATAGACCCGGGGAAAAACGTGAAGAAGGAGTCGCGAAAGGACGAGGACGAGAAACCACCAAGAACCAATGAGGGAAAGAGACACTGCGAGGAGGAGGAAGGGGGGGGGGGAAGAGAGAGAGAGAGACGATAAAAAGGTAGAGGGCAGGTGCGAGTGCACTAATACGGACCTACTCCAAGGTGTATAACGGGCAGTGTGCTTCACCGTGAATTCGAGAAATATGCCACTGTAGCCAAACTACAGGCTCATCCACAAATTAACCAATCTTTATTCTCCTCGAACTAAAATTATCGTATATTCCTTACATTTTTCCCACGATAAATACTTTCTTACTTTTTGAAACTATTTTTCGAAAATCTGCGACACAAAAATATTTTAAAAAACCAAAATTAAAAAAACAGAAATCTGTGACACAAAAATAAAATTCAATTTTTTGTCAAACAAAAATTATCGTATTTTTACTGGATTTTTCGTAGGAAAAATTCTGTTTTACTTTTCGAAACTATTTTTGTAAAATCTGCGACACAGAAATATAAAAAAGACAAAAAACAAAAAAAAACAAAAATCTGCGACAAAGGAATAAAATACAATTTTCGTCAAACAATAATTATAGTATTTTTATTGGATTTTTCGTACGAAAAATTCTGTCTTACTTTTCGAAACTATTTTTTAAAAATCTATTAATAAATTCACTGAAATTTCAAAACCACCAAACAAATAAATTAATTATTGAAACAAAATTAATCAAATTTAAATTTTTATTAAAAAGAAATGTTGAAGCAAATAAAATAAATAAAAAATAAAATAAGTTTGATTAATTCGATGAGTTTATTAAAAATAAAAAAAAAAACCGCCAAACAAGTAAATAAATAATTGATGGAAAATTAATCAAATTGATATTTCAATTGAGAAAAAAATCGTATTTGTTAATTCAGTGATTTAAAAATTCGTATTTGCGAAGTTCGCGGATGATTCGTCAGAGGAATATCGAGGAGATATTTTCGAGAGCACAGAATCCACCAGCATCCGGTTTACCCCTGGGCAATGCGCGTCAGCTCAGTCGATGTATCTCCGGAATCTTTCCGTCGTTTATTTTCTTTTTTTTTTCTTTCTTTTTCCTTCGTTTTTCCCTCTTTTATCTCTCGGGCGTTTCGAAGAGACGGCAACGAGACAAGGAACACCGATCTCTTCCCTGGACCGTCATTGTCGAATAGCTGCGCAGCCGCGTTATTATTTGGGACCTTTGTTTCGCCTCCTGGTACCTGGCCTCTCGATCCTTCTCGTTATACCTGAGCTATTTCACACCGATCCGACATTTACTTTTTCCTCGAAGTTCAACCTCCATGGAACCTTCTGGTACTCGTCTCGACCAACTTTATGACTAACGTCATAAAAAAAATATATATATATATATATATACATTTTTTTTTTAATTAAAAACGCAATCGGTTAATAATAATTTGTTGAAATTTTTTTGCACAATTTTACGAGGACGAGTTACGAAAGCAAATCGAATTTATTGCAGCGTGACAATTTATATATATATTTTTATACACATTTTGTTTTTTATTATTACTTTTCTTTACTATTTATATTTTTTCATAAGTATTTTTTATTTTTGATTTATTTATATGTATTTTTATTTATCATTTATATTTTTTTTTATACGTAATTTTATTATTTATACATAGTTATTATTTTTTAAATTTATTTTCACATTTTTTTACGAAATAAATATTATTATTGTTATTATCATTATTATTATTATTATTTAATTCTTTTGCTTCGAACATTGTTTTTCCACAAATTGAAAAAATTGAACAAACGAATTATTATATATTGATAAAAAGCTTTTTTTTTCTAAATTTTATTAATTTATTTCGAATTTTTATTACATCGAAATATTTGTATAATTTCATTAGTTTTCAAAATTTTTTTGAAAATCAATTTATTATTTTTTTTTAATATTATTTTTTCAGACAAGAAGAAAAATTTGGAACGATATACATGTTTTTTTTTTTTTTTAAATAAAAAATGCTTTTCTTTTGTTTTTTCGAAGCCCATCATTTTTTAGCCACGCGATCTTTTTTTTTTTTTACTTTTTTTTACTTACTTCGTATCCTATACGATGGATACGAAGGATAGGTATGATCTACACGGACAGCTGATTTCTGTCGAAACCGGTGACCCAGGTTTGGCCGTCAGCTGTGGCGGAAGAGACACGAAACCATCGTATGGAAACTTGGACTGTTACGTGCCCCCGACTGTGACGCCCCAACCAATGTTCGAGCAAAAAAGAAAATCGATACAATGGTTTAGAAAGAATGTACCCACGACAATAATATAAAAAAAAAAAAAAAATTTTTTTAAATACGTCAAATGAAAAATAATTTACATAATTTTCAAAATAAATAGATAACAATACATAATTTTTCATTTTTAATTTTCGATTTTATTATTTTTATTATTTTCCATTTATTTATTTATTTTTTTATAGAAGAAAATCAATAATATAAATGACGAATTAATTATTAATAATGCAATCATTTTGTCCAGTTAAATTTCGTAAAATCTCGTTCTTTGTTAATTAATTTTTGTAATTGTTTTTTTTTTTTGTATATTTTTGTTTAGGTTTGTTTGGGTTACGTCAAATGTTTTGGCAGATTCGAAATAAAATTATTTTACAAATTTCACAGCTCGAACAATTTCGAGCTCAAAAATGAAAAATCAAAGAAAAAATAAAAATAATTTTGCAAATAAATTTTCCGTCTCCCCGAAGGTCAAGGATTTAACAGGGACGAGAAGTTTTGTCTACTATTTCACATTTTCAAATCTCAATACTATATATATATATATATATATATATATGAACCAGAATGCAGAATCATTAATATTTTCGTAAATATTTTCGAAATCTTTCGTTTTGGAAATGTCAGACGATTATCGACCAGACGTAATCTCGTTAAACAACAAAAACAACAACGAAAAAGGTGAATCCATAGTGATAAAATAAATAAATAAAAATTAAAAAAAAAAAAAAAAAACACATTGATGGCAATTTCGAAGATTTATCGAATCGGGAAAAAGTAACGGGGGAAGAGCAAAAAATGCGAATCGTGAAAGACTCCGCGTTACGCCCACACGTACAGACTGGAACCTAAGATCGAGTCAAGGATGCACTTTTTTTTTTTACGTTGCTTTCCCACAATTCGAGATACTTAAAAAGTGTTTACGAATTTTTCGAGTCTGAACGTTTTTATCGACGAGTATTATCGTTTTTGACCTTCATAAAAAGGAAGACGGGGGGGGGTATTTTTTATTTATTGATAATTTAATTATGTCCTGATTCGAAAAATATCGAGTAGAAATGAGGAATAAAGATGAAACTATTGGATTAAATAATAAAAAATTATTTTTAAATTTAATTAACGTAAACTATTTGGTCTTGTACCATTTTTGAGGTATTGATAATAGATATAACAATGCTAAAAAAAATCATACTAAATTCTACTAAATTTTATAAAATTATACAAAAATTCAGTAAAAAAATCGTATAGAAAAATGTACGAGTAAATGATATCCGAAGTACAAGATAATAAATAAAATAATAAATTTATATAAAATAATCCAAAAAAATCGTAACCAAAAATCATAGGAAAATTAAAAAATAAAAACGTAAACATGGATCGTAACGAAAAAACTTGAAAAAAAGACGGATTTGAAAATAACAAAAAAAACATTATATATAAAAAATCGTGAAAAAAATTGTAAACGAAAATTGACAAATAAAAATGGTATTAAAAAATAATTAAAAAATCAGTAAATAAATCGTATACAAAATCATACAACAACTCGTTAACAAAATTCACAAAAAAATAATTTCCACAATACAAATAAATAAATAAATAAATAAATTTTCAAAAAATCTCCGTGAATAATAAAAAATAAATAAATATATTTTGGAAAATTTCAAAAATTAATCGAAATCAACCTTAAACCTCACGAAGGAGAGAGACAGAGATGAACAAAGAGCAAAGTACTCCGGACGAATGAATTTATTCCGTTAAATCGGGGAGAGAATGTTCACGATGTAATCAAAAAGGAACGAGCGTACTCCGATCGTAATTTACGAAATCAATGGAACTGATTTACTCGTTCTGATAGGATGTTTCTCACTGAGGAACATTATTGGAGTTCCTTCGATCCGAGGATGACGTTGTCACGATGAAGCCCCTTGTACCAGACGATAGAAGAGAGCTTCAGGATGACTCGACGTCGACAGGAAGCACAGCTGGTCCATAACCAACCAAACCCAAAGAGAAAAAAATGGAGCGAGAGGGCAAGAGGGAAAGAGAGAGATGATGATGATGATGATGATGATGATGATATGATTTATTATGTCCAAGTTTACCTTTCGAACAAATACATCGGATAACTAAAAATGACCTAACAAATAATTGACATAACAATAAAAAGAAACGATAATAAATAAAATATACAAAATTTACAAAATAAAATAAAAATATGAGTCGCAATACAAACTAGAAATAAAAATGCAAAAAATGAACATTTTTAATGATCATGAAAAATGAAAAAAGAAAAATGAAAAATGAAAATTAAAATGAAAGAAAAGAAAAAATGAAAATATATAATCAACGATACGTATAAAATTGTAAAAATCAATAATGCTGTTTAAATAAATAATTTCAAAAATAAAAAATCGCGATTTTTGTTTGTTTAAAATGATTATTTAAATATTTTAAATTATTTATTTAAAAATTTCTGTTTAAATAAATAATTCAAAAAATCCAATTCGCTATAAACTAAAAAATAATGTAAAATAACAAACAAAAAAACGCTATATAAATTAAATACCAAATTATAAAAATAAATAATATAAACCGAGTACATAGGGATTACAGATCAAAAGCTGTATAAATAAAAAATAAAGAGATGAGAGAGAGAGCGAGAGAGAGAGAGAGAGAGAGAGAGAAAGTGCTGAGAGGGATTGGCCAGCTGTTGATGGAAGGTTTTAGGCATGTCTCGACCGCTGGAGAACCGCGTTCCTCGGCCGTGAGAAAAGGACGAGATGCAAGTATGCATTCAGAGTGACTCGAACCTGGGCTCGAGCCAGGAGAGAAAAAAGGATCTCGAACGAGCAACAAATTTCTTCTCGAATGTTTGGGCTCCCTTTTGCTTTGCTCAGGCCTGAAAGATGAGGATGAGGATGGATGTTGTCACGGTTCTTCTCTTTCTCCTTTCCCTCGGGCATCAACTTTTTACCCGTCGGGTTTCATTCGACTGAACTGTCCTTGTTACTCGATCCTGTACAAACGTATTTTCGTTCCACCCGCGCACAAATATTCTCGGAGCTTCGTTCAACGGAAACGACCTTAACCTCACTTTTCTGCTTTGACTTTGGGATTACGAAAAAAAAAAAAAAAAAAAAAAATCCGTTGTACATTTTTGATTTGGAAATCTGGGAAAAAAATATTTTGAAATAATTAAAAAGGATAGTGGAAACTGATCTTTCCTAATTTGTTTTTTTTTTTCATTTTCTGATTTGATTTCTTTTTTTCGTTTGGTGATTTCAGTTTTTTTTTTTTTTCCATCGATATTTAATGATAACGAAAATTTACAATGCTTAAACAGCATTTTTGATATTTTTTTTTCTTTCGTGATTTTTTAATAGTTCCTTAGATTTTTGAAGATTTCTGCAGTTTTTGAAATCGTGTCGAAATTTTTTTGAATTTTTCTCGAACTTTTGTTTTTATTTTCTTAACGTTTCTTCAAATTTCCTCAAAATGAATTTCTTACGTTTTGTGATTTGATTTCCTTTTTTTTTCTACCGATATTTATTGATAACGAAATTTAAAAATGATTAAAGAAAATTTTTAATTCCTTTTTCTCGATTTTTCAAAATGTTGTTAGGTTTTTAAAGGTTTCTCAAGTTTTTGAAATCGTATCGAAATTTCTTGAATTTTTTGTAACTTTTTTTTCTCAACATTTCCAAAAAATTTTTCGAAATTTCTTAAAAATCAAAGGACGTGAATAATAAACGTAATAGGACTGGAAATCTCGTTTGTTGGATAGGCCACAGCAGCTAGCACGTCAAACACCTGTTGACTTTTCGTTGCTTCGTTTCCAAAGCTTCGCCACTGTAATATACACGTACGCGAGCGTATGCACGCTTCGCCGGGCTTTTTATGCATGTCTCGTTTCCGCATTATGTACGCGCTGCTTTCGAAAAGCTAATACACTTTCCCGTTTATTCCGGTATGGACGTTATGACGACTGTACATCTGGCTACTTTGAAGTCTTGAAGGTTACATTATAGTAATAATAAGAATAATAAATAAATAAATAAATAAATAAATAATAATAATAATAATAATGAAATGATAATACTAAAAGAATAAAAATAATTTATTGAAACATAAATAAATTTTCATAATTATAAAAAATACATTTCAAAAATATAATGTTATTTATAAATCTTTAATCAACAAAAAGTTAATAACATTGATAATTAATTGACATTAATTATCAATAATTCATTATTTTTCAATCTTAATTAATCAATTGTTATGATAAATTATTAATTATTAATTATTGATTGATAATAAATGATTGAATGAAAATCAATTAATAAAAAAAGTTAATAAACTTTTTTACCGATATTTAATTATTATTTATATTTTTTCTGCATTGAAATAAATGTATTATTTATTAAATGATATTGCATTTTTATTATGTAATAAACGATAAATGTGTTTATATAAATGGAATAATACGATATAAATATGTATAATAATAATTTATTGGAACAATAATAATGAGTAGATTCATAACATTGGACTCGAATCCAATAAGTATTCGTATATATGTCGTATGGATTATAATTATGTTCCATACGTTGTTTCCTGAGTCACGAGGAGTGGCCCCCGAATGAAAGTGACAGCTATTACCAGACTGCCATTTACGAGGCGAGAAAAGGGCAATCGAAGGAGGAAGGTGAGTGTCACAACGAGCGAACAAGAGAACCAAAAAAGAAAAAAAAAAAAAAAATGAAACAGGCAAGCATCGAAGCATGAATTTTGAAACATTTTCCATTGCATCAAAGTCACGTCCGGACATACATATTTCAGCAGGATGGTCTTCAAGAACGTCCCATCATTTTTATAATTTAACAAAAACCTTTTTCCCGATATAAATTATGAATATTTAACGAAGCAAGTTGAAATAATTGCTTGAGTACTTTCCGTGACAAAATCGAAAAAGACAGTTACAGAAAAATTGCAATTGTTTTCTTTGTTTCTCAGAATTAATTTTATTATGAATTTCCCGAAATATTGAACGAGAGAGAAAGAGTTTACTGAATTAATAATCAACAAACGTCAAAATGGGAAATAAATGAATAAAATTTACCGAAAGTAACAACGAACAATAATTAAATATCCAGAGGTACTCACTCCCGTATTGGGAAACGTCAGTTGACCCTTTTCATTAATTACTAAATTATTGTTTTAAATAAATTGATCCACTCCGGGCAAAATTTCGTCCCAGAGCGTATATATATACACTTAAAGTCACTATGGAACACCGTAGGATAACGTGGGACACCCTGGGACACCCTGGGACACTCTGGGACACTCTGGGACACTCTGGGACACTCTGGGACAGCATGGGACAGACATATAAATACGTAGGAATCAGTGCCAGAATGGTCCACAGTCACACTCTTCTCGGGTTTTATCTGTTATCCTCGATGGTGTGCTCGTAACCGATTACAAGTAGCGACCTCCGGCGTTATCCATAAATCTCAACTC
Source organism: Ophioninae sp. A BG-2022a (assembly GCA_030523105.1). Classification (NCBI taxonomy): domain Eukaryota; kingdom Metazoa; phylum Arthropoda; class Insecta; order Hymenoptera; family Ichneumonidae; species Ophioninae sp. A BG-2022a. Next base: position 11,617 of record JAPYZI010003203.1, on the reverse strand, counting down.
GGGTACAATGTGAAGGCGTTACGCTATTACTCCACTTGTTATATATAGTCGCTACTTATATTTTATACATGCACACAGTTATACATATATATACATATATGTAGGCTTAGACTATGTACACGCTTTTATCGAGGCGGCACGGTATCCAGACACGCTCGTGATATCTTATCTCCCGCTAATCTCGGCTCTGCAGCTATTAGCCGCACACGAGGTATATACGAAGACACACGAGTCTCCCTGGGACAACGACACCCTCGTTCTTATTTTTTTCTTTATTTATTTATTTTTCTTTCGTTACAGTTTCTACAAATTCTTTTTTACTCATTACACAAATACTCGGAAACAATAAAATTCTTGGGAACGTGAATTATTTCAAAGCGATTTAAACAATAGAGAAGTGTCCCAGATGTTGAATCGTTAATATTATCGGTTAGTAAAAATAAAAAATAAATAAGATTAAAAAATTAATCGTTCGCTTCGGTTTGTTTGGGTTTGTAAAAAAGAAGGTAAAAATGAAAAATGAAATAAAGTCGAAAAATAAATCTTTTCCTCGGCGATTGACGATAATTGATTGGTTTATCTTTTTTTTTTATCAATAGTTAAAAATAAATCTTCATTCAATTGAGATTAATGGCCATCGCTTGTTGTCACTTGATTAATATTAATTGCTCGAACGAATCATCTCGTAAACCGGGACAGTCGAGGTCGAAGAACAAAAACCAAAAAAGGCAACAAAAAAACAAAAAAATAGAAAGACGTTTAGCTATGAAAAATAAATAACAAATTTAAAAAATATGTATTAAAAAAAGAAAAAAAAAAAACAAAAACGAATAATTCCGTAAAGGACACAATGTGAGCTCGTGAAAAGTGAGCGATACGTATGAATGACGCTCGGAAGATCAGGCGTTGCGTCGTTCATGCAGAAAAGGAACAGAGATCTCTTTGTTGCTTCTTTTTTCTTTTCAGTATTTTTATTTTTATTTTTATTTTTATTACCTTTTTTTGCTTCGTCGACTAAGACGTTGGCTTTTCGCGAGGCATGGTTCTCGACGCGAAGCGCAATGTGCGCCAACTTGAACGTCGAAAAACGAGAGGGACATGGGAGGGTGGGGGGCGGGGAGTCTTTAGAGAGCGGCGGAGTGGAGGGGAGAGGGAAATCCATTCATAGCGGCGCGAACGCATGCGTGTACTTTTGATCGGCAAAAAAAAGGTGAACGAGGAGGATGCGCGAGACTCGTGTCTCCTCTGGGACAGCTGTCGTCTCAGGGCCTTTTTACGAGCCCGAGAAAAAGAAAGAAAGAGAGAGAGAGAGAGAGAGTTTTGATTTTCGATCGTCAACTATTCAAATCGCATTGTTCGTATTCCTCTATAAAGCGGGGGGGGGGGGGGGGGGGGGGGAATAATAAAGATAGAAACGAAGGGCCATTGATTGCTTTTACAAAGTTTTATGGACCATTAATGGCGTCAAAGTTTTGTTGGACGAAAGTTTTTCTGTATTTTTTCTTTTTTTTTTAAATTTTTCCAATTTTATGGCTGAATGTTTTATTGTTCTCGTAACTTTTGACTGTACTTAATAAAAATTCATCGTTATTGCTTGGGTTTATTATTTTCTTTATATTTGTTATTACTATATACGTTAAAAAAATGTTTGATATCTACTTTTTTATGTTTAATTTTATTTTTAATATAATTTGCAATTGTTATGTACAATTGTGTATAATAATAATTGAACATTTATAATAATATATATTATATATTGTCTTTTTTAAATTCTTGTCAGCGTTATTTTTGCTACTCCGGTCATTATTATTATTTCATTTTCACGCTCAGCGGATATTCCGGTTTTCAATACGAATATTTTTTTCGCAACGACGTTGGTGATTTTTGTAGGCTGTCCCATGGTGTCCCAAAGTGTCCCACAGTGTTTCAAAGTGTCCCACAGTATCCTACTATCTCTCATGGAGTTCCATGGTGTCCGACAGTGTCCCACAGACGTCCCAGAGTGTCCCAGAGTGTCCCACAGTGTCCCAGAGTACCCCACGATCACCCACGAACGAAAACGTAACGTGTATACGACAATAGATTCGTGTAAGTAACTTGGGAGTGAAAGAAGGAAATCGTGAAAGGCGAAAATCGCCTACATTCGAGATGACGATCCGGGAGTTCGAGGGGGGGAATATTCTTAAGGAAACCTTCATAAAGCTCGGGAGGAAAATATCCTAGAAACTCGGTGGCGACCCTAGAGGTGAAACTGGGAGAATCAGTCCCTCCAGATATACCTGGAGCTTGATGCAGCTGCGACTCGATCCCGAGGAGAAAGAGAACGAGAAAGACTTTTAGCCACTTTTCTTCGCTTCCGTCTGTCATTCTGACTCTCGATAAGTTCAAACGTGGGAAACGCCGAGGAAAATACTTTTCCATTTTACAAAAATATTTTTTATCCTTTCGCGGTGATCCAATCGGTGAAGGAAATACGAGAAATTATTCGCAAGTTTTTGAAAAAGATTTATTAAGAAATTTTTCATCACTTTGAAATTCTCGTTTTTGGGATGGAACGAAAATTCCTTTTTTTGAAAAAAGTCCATTGGAAAATGTGAAGTATGAAAATAAAGACTTAATTTTTAAATGTTTAGTACATTTTTGGATAGCTATTTACGAAGCACGAAATTTTATTTTTTTTTTTAAATAAAGAGGGAACATTTTTTTTTAAAGAGTTGGAGAAAAAAATGACAAACATTATCGTTTTATTAAATTACGCTTCGCGAAACGTGATTTTACAATTTTTTTTTTGTATAATAAATAAATACGATTAGGGAATCGAAATTTTTACAGTACCCAATCAAAAAATTTGTTTGACTACTTTTTAATAAAACGTAATTACAAAAAATTCGTTTATTTAATCGGGGTTCTTTAAATATTCAATGTAAAAATCACTGAAAAAATAATAAATAAACATAAATAATAAATTTCAACAAAAAAATAATTAAAAATGTTTTACCCACGATTAAATCATTATTTCAATGTAATAATTGATAAAAACCTATCGCAAAAAAATAATAATCAGCCTTTCCCAACTGTTTCCTTTTTATTAAATAAAAAAATTTAAAAAACAAGCATTTCAACCAATCAGGAAGAAAAATCGAAGAAAAATCGAGAAAATTAAGAAATTCCATTAACTTTTATCCCGCGTACGTTTTATACAACCAAGCTTCGGAGAAATTCAAAATTGGACACGTATTGCTATAAAATCTAATGTGCGGTTTTGCGGCTGAGTATATAGAGGCGGAGGGCTCAGATCTTTCGCAGCACATCTTGCCCTATACAAGGAGGTCAATCGTTGCTCGTAAATCAAAAGTAGCTATGAAACAAGACCTCAAAACCCCCTCCCCCTCCCGCCCTCTTTCGCCAACACCCCAGAGTTCTCCTTCGTTTACGACTGTCCCCGATTAATTAACTCTTCGATTAATTAACACTCCAGATTCTAGCTCCCATGTAGAATCCTTGAAAAACTCAATTTCGAGAAAATCGAATGGAGGGACAAAAAAACATCGATTGGAAAGAACCACGATACGATCTTACGAAACAAAAAATGAAAACGAAAAAAATAAAATAAAATTCTTTCAAAAAATCGTATCTTCGAATGAATCCAAACGACGAAAAAAAAAATGTAAGTAAATATTCGAAAGTGGAACTTCCGCTAAAAAGGGAAAACCGAACAATCAAACCCAAACAAACCTAAAAAAATAAAATAAAATTCTTTCAAAAAATCGTAACTTCTCTAATAAATCCAAACGACGAAAAAAAAATGTAAGTAAATATTCGAAAGTGGAACTTCCGCTAAAAAGTGGAAAACCGAACAATCAAACCCAAACAAACATAAAAAATCAGTTCGATTCTGACAGGAATAAAACTTTCAAATATTTACCAAAATTAAAAAAAAACCTTTACCCTTTTTTTAAAACTATTCATTATTAAAAAAAAAATCATTTCATTCTTGAAAAATTTTTTTGGGACACCCTGTATACTACATACTTCTGAATTTATATTTATACGTAAAAATACTCCAAAATTGCGAAATCTCATTACGTACATATGTAAATATAGATATTTTGCAATTTTTGAGTATTTTTGTATACATGAATAAATCCATAGCTGTTTCGATTTTCCCCACGTATGTCTGTATATGTAAGTGTATATTTGTGCTCGTATTCTTTTGTAAGGGAGAGAATGTCGCTTGACTCCATTTCTTTCGCAAGTCGATCGATTGGATATATGCCAAAGTGTATATAGATTTATATAAATATATATTTGTATGTGTGTTTGTGGATATTATATATATTTATATATACATATATTTTTTTTAAATAATTTTATGTATATATGTGTATATATATATATATATATATATGAAGGTATGTATAACTCGAGTTCTCTCATATGCCATAGCTGAAGCGAATACTTCCGCGTTCGTACAAGCGTTATTAAAACGTATGGAACACCGCAGTGTAGCCCAATACACGTGCACGTAACGTTATAGACGTTCGACATATTTGATTCAATGTCGTTTACAGTTGCAGATATCTTCGTGGGTAGCCGTGCACCGGGAGTATATAATCATAAATAAAAACGTTTACGAGTTTATGTTGAGTGCATATCGTGGAACACGGATAAATAAATAAATAAATAAATAAATAAATAAATAAATGAACGAGTACGTAAAATAATAAATTAACAGATTAATGGATACATATATAAATTTAGAAAAGACAGATATGAATGAATAAATAAATAAATAAGTGAATGTATGATTACTGAACGAAAGAACGAATAAATAAATAAATAAATAAATAAATAAATAATAAAGAGTATGTAAATTTGGGTTTTTAGAAATTTGGGATCATTTATACCGATTCGTTGTTCCTATTTTATTTATTGTTCATTCATATTTTTATCTCGATCGAAAAAAGAAAAGATTTTTTTTTTCCATTTTCTTCAAATCGAAATGCAAACAATTTTTATCTTTTAAATTCATTGAATTTTCATAAAAATCATTTATCAACGGATTCATTCTTACAGAATTAAAGCGAGAAATAAAAAATACTCTCGCAAGTACACTTTTGAAAAACCAAGTTCCATAAACAAAGTAACTCCTCGCTCGATTATTTTAACAAACCCAAACAAACCCAAACAACAGAAATATAACAAAAAGCAATGGTCACCGAAACGTTATCTTCATCGATTTTTCTATTTAAACAATCCGTTATTTTGGACAATTTTTCAAAAGCACCCAAAATTAATTTTGCAAAAATTCTGACACGGGAACGGGGAGGGGGGATAGAAGAAAGAAAAAAGGAAGAAAAATGAAAAAAAAAGGAGACGGATGAGGCGATGTAGAATAATGAGAGAGCTGCATGGAAGGCACGGTTGGGAGGCCTCGCGTTAGCTTTCACTCTCTCGTATTTGTAACTCCCGTATAGATCGAGCGCAGTTGTGCGCGCTAAAGGGGGTTAAAAAAATGTCAACTCGGGTGAAACTGGAACGAGCGCATAATCGATCGACCGAAGGAATTGCAATATCTCCTTGGAATCAACCTTGCTTTCATTCGGCGCGTTCCCAGCTTGTGAATTAATATATATATATATATATGTATATATATATATATAGGAATGAAATCGTAAATCGTGCGTTTTTCCTCGCACGCACTTTCCGACGTCCAGAGACACGAGCAAAGAACAATGAATGCCAAGTCTGACAACGACCGATAGAACGACACGGTATCGATGTTTCCATGGCTCGAAGGTGATAAAAATTTTTTCAGGGCTTGTCGTTCATTTCTTTCTGTATTTATGAATTTTTATTGATTTTTTTGTTTGCTCGTAGATTTTTATTTGTATTTTATTTATTTATGGACGTTTGTAGATTTTTATTTTTATTTGATTCATTTAGGCATTTTTATTTATGTGAAATATATATGATTATTAATATATATTGATTATTCGATTTATTTCGTTGAATAAATTGGACAATCGATAATTAATAAACGCATTTTTTTTTTAAATCCAGGTAAAAAATGAAACGAATTTTTTCAGCAATTGATACGAAAAGTTCAAAGGACTAAGAAAAAAGTAGTAATAAATATAACTCTTAAAAAATAACAAAATGTTTAATCATTAAAAAATAATAGAATATTTACTCGTTAAAAAATAATAAAATATTGAATTATTCGAAAACAACGAAATATTAATTCTTTCAATAATAATAAAATATTGAATTATTCGAAAAAAAAAAAAAAAAATGTATTCTTCCAAAAATAACAAAACATTTACGAATTCAAAAAAATAACAAAATATTTATTCTTTAAAAAATGATGAAATATTTCGTCACGCAATAACAAAAAAAAAAAAAAAATAATAATAAAAATAACTTTAATAAATTTTCATCGACGCGAATTCCGAACTATATTGGAGTATCGATTGAAAAGTGGCCTTCCCATTTTTTTTTTTTCAAAGGCGGAATTTACCCGCGGAATTAAAACGTCGAAACGAGAGCGACGCACTCAACGATCGACTTCCACCAAACTGGCAAAGTACGCATTTGCGCTAACGCACAAAGCCACCAACGTTGAGCGAGTTATGGGAAATTGAAAAGGCTCCGGTGCACTTTACACTCGGAGTAACTTTTCACGAGCAAACGCCCGGCAACCAGAGAATGTGTGTGCGTGTATCGAATGTGGCTGTTTTTGCTGCGCACCCGTTGTGCCCACTGCAGTTAATTAATTCGATAATCAACTCAACCGCGAACCGCTACACGAAGCGTTCATTCATTCCTTCCATTTTTCGTTTCGTTCGCATTAATAAATGATCGAGGAACGACAAAGATTTCATTCTACTTTTTTTTTGTTTGGGTTTACAACGGTGAATTAAGACGCGCATAAAAATGTATAATTTTTTATACGTGGTTGACATTTTTTAAATTTATTTATTTATTTATGATTATTTTCTGAAGAATTGCATTGTTTTTACCAAATTTAAAAAATATATCATTTCTAGGAAGGCTGAAGATTTTTTAATTCTTTTATTTATCCTATTTTTTTTTTTGGATAATTAGTGAACTACTTTTAACAAGCTTGAAAAAAATAAATTCTCGAAAAATAGACCAAAAAGGTTATCAATAAGACGAAAGTTATCTTTATTCTCTTTTTTTTTTTTACTGAATTATTAAATATTTTATTTTTGATTTTTTAAATTATTTTCACTCAAACGAATGAATATCTATATTTAATATTTCTTATTTTCAAATTTCATATCGACAAGTTTTGTAAATTAATATTAATAATATAATAAACTTTTCTCACAAAATTAATATTTCCTTTGTTGGTATACAACGAACTTATTTATTTATGTATTCACATTTATTGACATTTCATTTATTTACAAAATATGCATTAATTCGTTTATGCATGACTGTAAGTTTCCTATTAATAAAAAATCACTAGTAATTGAAATCTTCTTTTGTATTTTTATAAATTATAAATATACGTACAAAATTCCAAGTTATGAAATGTTATAAATTTTAAAGCTTAAAAAGAAAACTATTTTTTTAATTTGCATCCTAAATTTGTGAAAAATGAAAAAAAAAGTAATAAAAAAATAAATAAAAACGAAAAAAAATAATTAAAAAAAAAAATAAAAACGAAAAAAAAAAATGAAAAAATAAATAAAAACGAAAAAAAATAATAAAAAAATAAATAAAAACGAAAAAAAAAGAAATAAATTCATAGTTTCAACCGTGAAAAATTTACCATCGTTTTTAATAGCAAATTTAAACGTCGTTGCGAGTTAAATATTAAACTAGGTTCTTTTTTAAAAATCGAGGAAGCATAAAATTTTTTTTCTCACCCCCCCCCCCCCCCCCCGCTTCGTTCCCTTCGCCACCCTTTTTTTTTATATTCCCATGTACGTGAGTAACCTTTTTTTCCGTTTGAGCCGGTTGATCATCGGCCTGGGGAGTAAAACGAGGTACACGTGAATCATAGAATTAATAATGCAGCAAGGATACACGCGCCCCTGGGCACGTACGAAACGGATGCGTTAACAGACTCGCGGACACATATACACACACACACATTTTCACGGAGTGAAAAAAAAAGTCTCGTTGCAACCGCGTGTACATAAAAGATCGGAAAACTTTTTGATACCGCGCTGTCGCGCAATTCCTCGGCTTCGCTTCTTCACTCGAAATATATTCCCTTTCGAAGAGGATTTTCGAATTTCACTTGGAAATTCAATGAATTTTTTAAATTAATTCGTAAAATTTTCGAGATTGAGCATTATTAGCTTTGTCGAAAAAGTGCGGCACGTTTTTAATTCATTTTTATTTATTTTTTGTATATTGTTTTATTTTTGAAAATATTTTTTTATTTTTTATATATTTTTTTTATTTTTTTATATATATTTTTTTTATTTTTTATATATATTTTACACCTATGGTTGGTGAGCAATGAAAAGTAGAACAAAAATTGTTAGCTTTGACAAAAATGTGCAACAAATTTATCATCGGTTTCGATTAAATTACGATGTTTAATTATGAATAAAATTTTTTTTTTATATTATCTAGATATATTTTATATTTTGAAAATTATATCTATATATATATATATATATGTATAATTTTGCACCTATCATTGATGAGGACATACAGGGTGTGTAACCATCAAAATGTAATTTTTACAAACTCGTGCGTTAAAGATCCATCGAAAAAAAAACTCTGATCGAATAATTGTTTTTTCACTGTACAAAAATTAAGAAAAAAAAAATAGTTTTGAAACATAACTTGTAAATTAAGTGAAAAATTGTACAAAAAAAAAAAGAATAACGAATTTCGTAAAATACAAATTTCAATTAAATAGAATTATATTTAATTTAAAAAAAAAAAGGTGATTAAAAATTAAAAATTCAAGGAAAAAAAAAATTTTGAAAAATGGATTTGCGGACATTGTTTGAAAAGAAATTTGAAATTTGATTACTCTGTTCGATGGAATTTTGACCAAGATATATTTAGGTGATTATATAAAAAAAAATTATGTTTCGAAATATTAAAAATGGAAAGTTGAAATCGGACAGCCTGTATATTGAAACGCATACACGGTGTGATAGCAGGCGTTGCGTATCGCCGGGTGCGGACTGACTCGCGCGCGAGTCTTCACGCTCGCGCGCATTTCCACCGGGTTCGTTAACGTTTTGCCGGTCGTCGTTCCAAGTCCATCCATTCATGACTGCCAATGGAATCGAGCGTTCGAGTTGGACTTTTGAATATGGCTGATTATGGTACGAAGTCCCCAACCCCCTTCCTTTTTTCCCTATATTTTCCCATTTAATTTTCATCCCCCCCTCCCAGCAATAAAACAAAAAAAAAAAAACATGACGTCCACGTTTCGTTCCCATGACGAATGGAACACGAATTGTCCGTTAGATCTGTCACCAGTTTCCGGAATATTTGCATTTACTGATGCTGTTAAATTTGCGTCACTTTAACGCACTAAAATATTTTTTTTTTTTAATTCTACAGTTGAATTCGTATTTTTGAAAATTAATCGTATGGTAAAAAAAAAATGGGAATTGAATAAATAGGTTTTTGAAGAAGATGTATTTTTGTGTATTAATTTGTTGAAAATAATAATAAATGAAAAATTAAATGGAAATAATTATACAAAGTATTTAAAACAATAAATTAGGAGAATATGTAAAAAAAAAAAATGTAATAAAGTATATGAGAAAAAATTTAAAAAATGTAAAATAAAAAATAAGTAAAATAGAATATATACGATAAAATTTTAAACCAACGTTTAAAATTGAAATAAAAAATAAATTAAATAAACCATACAACACAAAATAATAAAAAAACTAAAATAATTTTTAAAAAATCGTATAAAACTCACAAACCAAAATTCAAAAAAAGCCACAAAATAAAACAATCGAAAACTTAATTAAACTCACGTAACGACGTAACGTAAAAACGTATATTTACTCGGTAAAATGCAATGGTAATACACAATAAACGCCATCCAATCAACTATCCATTTTTCCTGTACCATAGTGATTAATAGACCAAAAAAAAAAAGATAAGTTTACGACTCTCCATTCAAAAGGGAAAAAAAAACAAAAGAGAAAGAGTGAAAGAGATAGAGAACGAGAGACTTTTCGAGTCTGAAACCAACGGAGGGAAGATTCGTCTCGAGAAATGGAAATATAGAGAGAACTTGCAAGACTGCACACACGTGCACGCCACCTTCACACTTTGCAGGTTTCTTCTCCAGAATCTCTCTGCACCAGACCCTCTCGAAAAGTTCCTCTCCTTCTCGGTCTTCAACCGACTGTCGTCCTCACTCCAATTCATGCCACAGCTGCTTTCCCCCCCCCCCCCTCATTCTCTGTCTTTTATTTCCCTCCACACATATATATATATATATATATATATATAGGGCCGATGGTTCTGGTCCCACCATCGAGGAAAGTGTCACTCGGCGTGTGGTAACTGGGTGGAGTGTAGGTGGGGGGGAGAGCATCGGGGAGGCAAGATCGTGTCAAGGAGCACTTTTCCAGGGCTCCCTGGTACGAGCGGGTTCCCCCGTTCGCTAAAGATAAGACGTTTCATTAGGCCACACGTATATTTTCGACACTTGACACATATGTGTGCGACGAGACTCCGATATTTCATCGCTCGGCCGGAAGGGGGCGTTGGGGGCGTCGGGGGCGTCGGGGGCGCATGCGCGTTGGTATTCGAGGGAACCTTGTTAATTCGGTTCAAAGGGCGTCGAATAACCTCGAAACGTAAGGAAACGTAGGAGTTTGATAGAAGTAAGATTATACGCGTGTATGTGGATGGAAAAATTCAACTGTTTTTTTGTTTTTTTTTTTAATTTCTTTTTATTTTTTTTTTAGTTTTGTTAAGTTTGGTAAACTTTCTGGGGGTTTCGGGGTTTAGTAGTTTATCTAGTTATTTATGAGTTTTTGAGGATCAGTGGAAGTAAATCTGGCGCTATTGTGGATCGTTTTTTCTTTGTTTTTTTTTTTTTTTTCGGTAGTTTGGAAGTTTTTTTTTGTTTTAGGTATAGTTGGGAATTTTTGATGGGACGATTGATGTTCAGGTCGGTAATTTGGATCATTTTTACGTTTGAGGTTATAGTTTTGGTACGAAATGTTGGTGCTGCTCGTTTTTATGGGCTGGGATTGTGTGAACAGGGTTAGGGACCGTTTGGGTTTGGGTTTGGCAAGGCTTGGGTTTGTTTGGGTTGTAAGATCAAGGGTTAGACTTGTTTGGGTTGAACTATTAAGGTTTAGGTTCGTTTGGGCTGCATAATCGAGATTTAGGTTTGTTCAAGTTGAATGATTAAGGTTTGGGTTTGTTTGGGTTGAACAGTCGAGATTCAAACTTGATTGGGTTGAAAGATCAAGATTTTGGTTCGTTTGGGTTACACGGTCGAGATTTAGCCTTGTTTGGGTTGAACCATCAAGTTTTGGGTTCGTTTGGGTTGAAGAATCGAGATTCAGACTTGTTTGGGTTGAAAGATCAAGATTTTAGTTCGTTTGGGTTACACAGTCGAGATTTAACTTTGTTT
>JAPYZI010003202.1:0-18867 GCA_030523105.1 Ophioninae sp. A BG-2022a | reverse complement strand
TTTGGTTTTTTTTTTTTTTTTTTTTTTTTTTTTTTTTTTTGATGATGATTGTGGCGTTGGAGTGAAATCGTAACGATTGATACTTTTTTTTTTTTTTACTGATAACAGGCTTTTTATTGCACTATTTTTTTGACAGGAATTAATGCTCGGTTTTTTTTTATTATTCGGTGTTACCTGAATCTGGATTTTTAATGGTGATGTGATGAAAAAAAGGTATTGATCACAGATTTTCAGGTCCAAAATATCGGTCCGTTGAAATAAAAGTTTTCGTCCAAAAATTGTCCAAAAGGAACAAAATTTAAAAAAAAAAATAACATTCAACCTCCAACCCATAGAAACCCAAACAAAAAGTCGTGCGCCTAGCATGGGATTTTCAATGAAAACTTTCAACGACCGGAAGGACCAAAAATTGTCATCTAAAATTAAAAAAAAAAAAATTTGATCTCCAACCTAAACAAGCCCAAACTAACCCAAACAAACCCGAACAAACCCAAACAAAAAGTCGTTTCTACGATGATTCTAGCATGAGATTTTCAATGGACCCTTTCAACGACTGGAAGGACCAGTAATTGTCATCAAAAATTAAAAAAAAATAACATTCGATCTCCAACCGAAACAAACCCAAACAAGCTCAAATAAAAAGTCGTCTGTACCAGGATTCTCGCATAAGATTTTCAACGGACTGTTTCAACGACTGGAAGGACGAATAATTATCATCTAAGAAAAAAAGAAAAAAATAACATTCGACCTTCAACCGAAACAAATCCAAACAAATCCAAAATTGTCCAAGTCCTTTCGATCGACGTAAGTTTGAGCTCGCGTTGCAAGTCTCCCTACTCCAGCGCGAAGACGAAAGGATGTTGCTTAGCGAAACCGGAGAGCAACGATAGTTTGTTTTTTTCTTTTTTTTTTTTTTTATTGTTCGATCGTGATAGAGAGGACGCGGAAATGCTGATACGTTTGCAAAAGCAGCCGCGACAAGTGTACGAACGGCTGCGATACGTATCGCGAATAAGTGTGTGTAAGCGTGGAAGCTGAAAAGCTCTGATAGGAAACGACTCGGAAGGAGAGAAGATTGGCCAAGCTTGGAAGCGAAACGGGCGTCCGACGCCTTTATCAGATTCGTCTAATAAAAATAATAAACGTACGTGAACGAAAGAACAAAAAAGAAATTTGAAAAAAATCAAAGAGGAAGAAAGGAAAAAAAAAAACAGATATGGAAATAACGCCTCGTGCATGCGGTTTTCAAGCATCGACGGAAGGAAGTGGAGAAGATGGCGGCTTCCCTCTCCCTCTCTCCCTTCCTCTCTCTTTCTCTTTTTCTCTTTTTCTCTCTCTCTCTCTCTCTCTCTCGATTTTATATTCTCCGCGTGCGCGGGATTTATCTCTCGACAGATAACTGAACGCCGGGCGCTCCGGACACACGTACGAGACACTCCATGATTGTGTTATTTATAATAAAGGCGAGGGCACCACTTTTCCTCCGAATTCGTTTCTGGATTTATCAATTTGTCATTTTTATCCGAATCGATCATTTTTTAGCCAGCTTTTGTTCCTCTGTTGATTACTTTACTCTGAATTATCAATTGGTCATTATTAGCCAAATTGGCCATTTTGGGTCCAGCTTTGTTCTTCGGTTGATCAGTTTCGTCTGAATGGTCAATTGGTCATTATTAGCCAAATTGATCATTTTTTAGCCAACTTTGTTCAATTGTTTGATCAATTGTTCAAAAGTGAACAATTGATCACTCAATTGATCAGTTTTTTCTGAATGAACAAATAGCCATTTTTCTACAAATAAATAATGGTCCTCTGAATAATCAATTGGTCATTTCCCTCTGAATGATCAATTTGCCATTTTCCTCCGAATGATCAATTGGCCCTTTTCCTCTGAATGATCAATTGGCCATTTTCCTCTGAATGATCAATTAGCAATATTCGTTCCATTGATCCATTGATCAACAATCCGATAAATCGTATCAACATTATACCTAAACATCCTGTAAACATCACAAACGTAAATCTAATAAAAAAAAAAAAAGAAACGAATCCAGAAAATCCAATTTTTCTCTATCTCTTCTATCCGTAGAGGAAGTTTGAAAAAAAGGCCAAAAAAAAAAGTAAAAGAACAAAAAGCGCGGGCGTAAAAAAGACCTCGGTTCTCTCCCCGACGTGAGTCATTTTAACGAGGTCTCTCGTCATAAGCCAACGCCGACGCGTTGTTACAAGCTTTTGGGTAGAGTTGCTCCGTAGTTTTGGGATTTCACTGCGGAGCGAGTTTGGTTGACGGAGTAACGCGCCAGCAACAACGAAAAGTAGAGAGATGACGGGATTCAGGTCTCTCCCCCCACCCCTCTCTTTCTCTCTCTCTCTCTCTCTCTCCTTCGCTCCCTCTTGGTTCTGTATATCAGGGTTGCTGAGACGATTTTTGGAACGACAACGAGAGTTCTCGCGTCGACGGAAATATCACACTTGCGAGAGAGAGAAAGAGAAAGAGAAAGAGAGAGAGAAAGTTTTCTCTTATTCCGTGATGGCTACGGCATTCAGTTATTCAGACCCGGCAGCGAGAGCACAGCCGTTCGTTCCCGTAGTAGACACTCTCTGGGACTCACTAATTGGAAGAGCCTATATATTAGAGTACAGAGAGAGAGAGAAAGAAAGAAAGAGAGAGAGAGACATAGCTAAGGGAAGTCGCGCCCGTGAATATTTTTATAGGGTCGGACGAGTGCCCATGCTTGACAAAAAGACAAGACCCCAGTCGATCCGTCTTCCAAGACTGTGTTACGGTTCGTCTCCATTGAAGTCGCAGTTTATAAACGCTTGGTACAAGACTTCGAGTGCCTCGAATGGTGGGGGAGAGCGGGAGAAGGGGTCGGGTGGGGGGGGGGGGGGGCTGAATTGCAAACCTATTTTCTTCCATTCACGTGTTTCTTGAGTCGTGCTTACTGTTTAGCATTCATCATTTTTTTTTTGCTTTTTTGATTGAGAGTCCGGTTGGCTAAAGTTTGGATTTGTTTGGGGGAGGAAAGCTGAAAAAGAATGACGCAGGCAAATGGAGATACTAAAGTATCTGAGCTTTTGATAAAGTCTTTCGAAATTGCAACGGTTGGACAAATATTTTTATCCTTTTTTTGCAGTTTCGATCTTGAGCTGCTTGGTTGGATTTGTTTGTTGAAGAGCCAATTGATCATGTGTAATTTCTCGTGGTAATTCAGTTGTATTTCAGTGTTTTCAATCACGCTGCAGTGAAGAGTCTTGATGATTTTTGGGTTTCGAATGAATTTTTTTGATTAATTTTTAGTTAATCGTCAGCTTATTGGTTGAGGGATATTTAAAAAACGATGAAAATCTTGAAAAAGTGAAGAATCGTAGGTTTCTATGAAAGAAGTTCAAGCTTAAGGATCGTTGATTCGAATGTATATTAGAAAAGGATCAGGTTGTCGAAATTACGTAGAAAATCTTATTTCCAAGAAAGATACACTTTTCTTGAACAACGAAGATGTTTTAGGTTTGATAATATTTAAGATTGACAAGAGAAACCCAAACGAACCGAAATCCAATTGACGGCGAGTTGACGAAAGCTATAAACGTTTCCTTACCTGTAATACCCTCTTTGGCAATCCGGTCTTCTGGGACAATTGTTTAAGATCCTTCGCGTCAGGATTATGATTGATAGCGAAGTAGCTCTTCATAGTTCTTAGTTGATGATGTTTGAAGCTGGTCCTCATGCGTTTCGTTCGGCTATTGGAGCCCGGCATACCAGGAGTGCCAGGGCCGCCCCTGCCGAACGGCATGTCGATGTAATCCGAGTTAAGATCTGCAATGACAAAATCCAAAAGAGAGCCAAAGCTCACGATGAGTATCTGGCTCCGAGTACCGTCTTCCAACTTCTGAACGCGTCGCCTATTCCAATTCTATTCAATTCTATTCTAAACGCTGTTGTTCCATTTACGAAATCCGGAAATGCTGATATCGGAAGGAATCGGAGGTAGAAAACGTTGGAAGTTGGTATTGGACGTTGAAGAGATTTGTAGAGAGCGACGGATGATCAACCGGGATAACTTGATTCGACCGATTCAAGGAACTCTTCGAGAATCGTCATTGGAGACATCGCGGTAACCAACATTGATAATCCCCTGCTTGGCAAACGCAATAATCAGCTACATGAAGTTGTAATTTCGAAGTTGCGTTTAAACTCGCGTCTTTCAACAACTAGAACCGTCGCCGTTAAACGCCGTTATTCCATTTACGAGATACGGAAATGCTGATATCGGAAGGAATCTGAGGTAGAAAACGTTGGAAGTTGGTATTGGAGGTTGAAGAGATTTGTAGAGAGTGACGGATGATCGACCGGGGTAACTTGATCCGACCGATTCAAGGAGTGCTTCGAGAATCGTCATTGAAGACATCGTGGTAACTAACATTGAGGATCTCCTGCTTGGTAAACACCATTATCAGCTACATGAAGTTGTAATTGGTCGTGTACGTACCAGGGTCTTTTGGTTCCTCCATTATCCTATCACTCTGCCTCTTTCTCTCTTTCTCTATCTTTCTCCGTAATTCTGTCTCTTTCTTCCTCATACATATTTTTCTTCCTCAGTTCCTATCAATACCTCTTCTTCTCTCATTCCATCGTTTGCACTCTCGCCAAGCTAATGAGCTGTGATACGCATCAAACAGCCAGCTAGCAGTCGTCAACGCACACTCAGCCATGAATACTCGTACGAAGTAATGCATGATAGTCTAGGTACCTACGCGAGGCGCGATCGCGAGCGCGCTTCCGTCGGTTCTTCGCTTCGACTCAAGCCATAATTACCTGCAGTACCCCCTCTTTCTCTCTCTCTCTTTTTCTCTTTCCGTTTCTTTCTGGCCGTCGTGCGATAGCTCCATCGAACCGAATACCAGATACCTCCACGCAGCCACCCAGTTAACTCCCTGCATAAGCGATACATGCGCCAACCCAAACGAACACGCTTGCGCTGTTTGTGCAACGCTTGTCTACGCGCGTCTGTACCTACGTCCGTATACGTACTCAGCTAATTCGAGGGCTGTAATTGTGTTTCCCCATTACTATGAATAGGGTTTTTGAAAAAATAATTAATTTCGGAGGAACAAGGAGGATGATGAAAAACTTTGATTGGTAATTCACTTGTGCGTGTTTGTTTGGGTTGATAAAGTTCCAAACCAAAATTCATCGAAAAATATTGATTGTTGTAATCGTTATAAATAATCCCGTAACGGAATGAATTACCGTTGACAATAATTGGAAACTAAACAAACCCAAACAAACCCAAGCTGCGTAATAGCCAATATGGAATTTTCTCGCAGAATTGGACAAAAAATGCATCGAAATATATTGATTGTTTGGGTTATGAATCGCTATGAACAATCTCGTAACGGATTGAATTACTTCTGACAGTAATTGTAAACCAAACAAACCCAAACTGCGCAACAACCACAGTGGGATTTTCACGCAAGTTGGACAAAAATATTCATCGATAAATATTGATAATTATAATTGTTATAAACAATCTCGTGACGGATCGAATTACCTTTGACAGTAATTGTAACCCAAACAAACCCAAACCGCATAATAACGAAAATGGTATCCTCCTTCGAATTGGACAGAAAAATTAATCGAAAAATATTGATAATTATAATTGTTATAAACAATCTCCTGACGGATCGAATTACCGTTGACAGTAATTGTAACCCAAACAAACCCAAACCGCACAATAACGAAAATGGTATCCTCCTTCGAATTGGACAGAAAAATTAATCGAAAAATATTGATAATTATAACCGTTACAAACAATCTCGTAGCGGATAGACTTTTCTTTGACAGTAATTAGAAACCAAACAAACCCAAACAAACCCAAACAAACTCAATATGCGGATAAGCTTTTCTTTTAATCTGTTTGACAGTAATTGAAAACCAAACGAACCAAAACAAACCCAAACTAACCCAAACAAACCCAAACTCCATAATAACCAAAATGATATCTACGCGCGAGCGTTCCAAGGTAATTTCGAAACACCAGCGTTCTCGTCGGAGAGCTCGTCGAAGATTTCCCAGAGAGTGTACCGATCGGTCAATGCAGTTCTGGTGTCGTATCGATCGGCGATACTTTCTCGGCTCTTCTAAAAAGTCGCGTGTGTCTAAAATGTTCGCTCGTTCGTTGGAACACGCAAAGAGAGAGAGAGAGAGAGAGAGAGAAAGAGAGGGGCAAACGTCCAAGCAAACATCCGTGTACATCGATATCACGTCCGCAATCGTCGCCATTATCGGCACCGAGCAGCGTCCAATTCACGATCGCGTTTTCGCAGTCTCTCCAAATCGGGAATTCCCGCGATCTCGGGCGAGCGAATCGCGGTGTATTAACGCATTGGTAATGCACGCACGTATACATATACGCTGGAGGCCCGATACGTCGATCGATTAATCTGTCTACGTATAGTGTATACGTCGACCAAGCGATTTTCGCTTTTGGCACAAATTCGCAACTCCGGTGTGATCGACGTCGTAAACGGTGGAATCTCGTCAACGAATAAAGAAACAGGAATGGATAAAAATGAACAACGACAGCAACAACAACAAACAAAGAAAAAGAAAACTAAAAACAATTAAATAAACGTGAGTAAACGACGTTTAAACGACAAGGAGAACAAAAGATACGAGATCGGGATCGGCAAATGAAAGACTGGGTTCTTGGTGAAATCTATGACGATTCTCGTGTCGATCGAAACTCGCGTATTCCCACGGTTCCGTTGGTTTCGATCCGTTGACGATTATAGACGCGAAAGCGTGCGCTGGTTCGTCAACGTCATCGTCGCGGCTATTATCGGAATCATTGATACTTTTTTTTTTTATCGGTATTGTCATTATTATAGTCATCGTTATCATTCTATAGACTATTGTTGTTTGTGTAAATTATACATTATTTTTGTGATTGTAAATTATTTTAATCAATCATTTTAATGATTATCAATTTATTCAATGATTATCAATCCAATTTTCATGATTATCAATTTATGTAATGATTATCAATCCAATTTTCATGATTATCAATTTATTTATTGATTATCAATCAATTTTAATGATTATCATTAATTTGAATGATCATCGATCATTCTCATGATTGTCAATAATTTTATTTATCATCAATTCTCATTAATATCCTTGTCACTATCATGGCGATTATCATTATCAGTGTTGTGCTATATAATGGTGATCGTTATCATCATCGTTACTACTGTTATAATGATCATTTTTATCATTATCATCGTAGTCGTTATGTTTATCGTTTATACTTTTTTTCAGATCACGTTAATCATTGTCAGAATTATAAGCGTTATCAACATTATCGTCACTATCATCATCGTCATCATCGTTATCGTCACCATTACCATCTTCATTATCATCATCATCATTATCGTCATTACCATTATCATCACCATCATCATCTTCATCAGTATCGCTACCGTCATCATCTTCATCATTATCGCTACCATCATCATCTTCATCATTATCGTCATCATCATCATCATCATCATCATTATAATCATAATCATCATAATCATCATAATCATAATCATCATCGTAATCATAATCATCCTCATAATCATCATTATCGTCATCATCATCATCATCGTCGTCATCATCATCACAATCATCATCATCATTATAATCATAATCATCATCATAATCATCATAATCATCATAATCATCATCATCATCGTCGTCATCATCATCACAATCATCATCATCATTATAATCATAATCATCATCATAATCATCATAATCATCATCATCATCATCATCATCATCATCATCATCATCATCATCATCATAATCATCATCATCATCATCATCACCATCATCTCCATCTGATATCATCCTGCACTCCAATCAGCACAATAAATAATAATGATCCTTACAGTCATCATAATCTCGGTTGATCGCCATAATCATCAGAGCTCTCCGAGAATCACGAAACATTTCGCTCGCGTATCAAGCTGTGAACGAAACGAGCGCGAAATGTGCGTTTCTAAAACTGCGAATGCCATCGAGATTTTCCGAGACTCCCACGCGCTCTTTAAACGCGTCCCGTCCTCGTTCTCTTCGACTCCGAGCCCAATCATCCTCGTCCTTTTTTATTTTTTTTATCCTCGAGGACTGTCGGGAACGGAAACCGTGCGTTTCGCTTCGAAATTTATGTCGGTAGGACAAATGTTATCAGGGTTCGGTGGCAAACGGCCAACGCCCACGCTTCTCTCACTCATATATCACCGCACGGGTCAGTGGCGAAAGTTCCCGAACGAATAAGAAAACCCGTCGTTATTTATACATCGATCGCTTCGAGTCAACAAGTCCGGATAGTTGGGCTACGAGGGATGAAGAAGAACGTTTCCAGAGAGTACCCAAAAGAAAGAAATTTGTTTGGGTTTGCCAATTTGTTTGGGTTTGTTTGGGTTTGGGTTGTATCAAGCCAACCCAAATTCAATTATTATTAACCCAGAAGAACCAAAATTCGACAGTATCAAAACTATAAATACCAAATTACTCGAAATTTCAATGAATTTATTATCAAAAATGAAAAATTTACATTTCCTAATGTTAATTTATTAAAAAAACAATATATTTAAAAATACAAAACACGTGATACGTTGACCATACTCGTGAATCAACGATGCCCTCATTTTGGACGTACGTTTTGTCGGACCGTCCGTTCGATAACGCCTTAAACGGACAATTCTTTTTTTTTTTCCTGGCGAGTCGATTGTCTCGATTTCTCATGGAAGTTCCTGATAGGTTTGTGGAAAAAGGAGTTGACAAACTCCTGCCGAAGTTGGCGAACGTCAGTTCTCATACCAAGGGACCAAAAGGGTAGATTGGAATCTGTAACGCGAAACCCGTCGGTGCGCCCCCTATCGTCATCAAATTGTACAAGTACCTGTGTCCCAAGAGCGTTCCGAGCGTGCTACAACGTTTTATAAAGTCGACGATAAAAAACCAATGAAATAAATAAAAGCGTAGAAAATCTTGAGCAGCGCTTTCAAATTCGTGAAGTTAAATGTACGAGTGTACGTGTGGATTTGTGTGTTTGTTTCTGTGCGCTCTATCTTGACTCTTGAGAGTGGTCCTGCGGGGTTCGCTCCTCTTGTACCACAACGCGATTGCGATCGGCTACGATTCTCTCGCGCCATGCTCGAGAGTGAGAGGACTCTCCGTGAGAAGCGAGACCCTCGTGGGACTCCCCGGATCTTTCTTGGACTCTCCCTCTCTCTCTATTTTTCTCTCTCTTTATTTTTTCTCTCCCTCTATTTTTATTTTTATTTTTCCTTAAGCACTTCTGTATTATTATCATTATTATTGATATTACGTTATTGCGATTTATTTTGTATTATTTTTTTTCCGTATTATTTTTATTGTTTTATTGTGATTTATTTTGTATTATTTTCTTTCCGTATTCTTTTATTTTTTTTACAATTAATTGTGTTTTTTTTCTATGTTATTTTTATTATTTTATTATGATTAATTTTGTTTTTTTTTCCCATATTATTTTTATTGTTTTTTATGATTTATTTTGTATTATTTTTTTTCCGTATTATTTTTATTGTTTTTTTTCTATATTATTTTTATTATTTTATTATGATTAATTTTGTTTTTTTTTGTCCATATTATTTTAATTTTTTTTTACGATTAATTTTGTTTTTTTTTTCTATATTATTTTTATTATTTTTTTACGATTAATTTTGTTTTTTTTCTCTATGTTATTTTTATTATTTTATTATGATTTATTTTGTATTATTGTCTTTGTTTTTATTTTTATTATTATCGTCGAGTTATTATTTCATTATAAATTGTAAGTTCAGGTCCTGATAGTCCTCGGTAGGACAAACAAGAATACGAAGCTTGTGACCGAAGCATGCACACTCCTCTCGTCTACTGGAAGGGTCTCTTTCTTTTCGTCGTTTTTCTTTTTCGTCTTCTCGTTTGGCCCGTGTGCACTCCTTTTTTTTTTGTTTTACTGATCCGTTCTCCAGAGACTTCCACCTTATCCCTTACGACCCATACTCCGATCCGAACGGGCTCTCTCGTACCGGGCTACGAAAAAGTGCACTTTACAAATCGGATCCACGTTTCGAACGCGACGATTTATCGAAAGGAAAAAAGGAGTTAAAAAATGGCCCGGAGAGTAAAAGATATATATATATATAAAGATATATATATATATATACATATACAATGTCTGGTAATTTTGGTTATTTCCGTTGGAATTTTTTTTTAAATTTGAATTCAAAGTAAAACCCAAAAAAAAATGTTAAATAAAAAACCAAGAAAAATACAAAAACAAAATGAAAAAAAACAATAAAAAGAAAAAACAAAATATAGATCCAAAGAAAACGGAAAAAAAAATGAAAAAAAAAAAAACAAAAAAAACGTAAAGCACCAAAGAAAAAGAACGAAAATTCCGATTTTTCATAAAAATCACAATGGACCCTCCGTTAGATGGAAAGTTTTTAAATTTTCGAAAAAAACGTTTTTGCGTTGAATTTACGGGAAGAATTTTTGAGTGCCGTCGCTCCGGAAATACACCGGGCAATTTTACGGGCCGCGTCGCGGCGCTTTTCATCCAAGTGCGGTGCACCGTGATTGCGCGCCTTTCTTCGCGCGAATACACGCGAGAAACCCGCGCGAGACTCTTTTAGAGGGAGAAGAGTGTCGTGTCCCCGGAGATCCCGCGCACGCTGCGTGCCACGCAAAACGCCGTTACGCTTTGTCTCCGACTCTGCATGCCCCGATTCACGGTCTGCGTCCTCGTAATGGCCCGGATAATTTTTGTATTTTTATCACCCTCCCGGTGATAAGTTGCGGTTTAGATGTGTGCAATAACGGTATAATAACAATAATCGGGATGATAACAAAACTATGACGAAAAATAATAATTATAAAACTGACAGACTGATGAAGATGTGACATAAATAATAATAATCATTATTGTAATACGAATAATAATAATGATGATGATAACACTGATGATTATGACGATGATTATTAATTTCGATGATACGGAGCTAAATGAAAAATAATGATATTAAAAGGTATTATAGATCATCGTAAGATGATGACTCTGATGATGTCAATGATAATGATAGTGATAGCGGTTACGATAATGATGATGACGATAATGATGATGACGATAATGATGATGACGATAATGATAATGACGATAATGATGATGACGATAATGGTGATAACGATAATAATGATGACGATAATGATGATGATGATAATGACCATAATGATGCTAACGATAATAATGATGACGATAATGATGATAACGATAATGATGATAACGATAATGGTGATAACGATAATGATGATAAAAATAATGATGATGACGATAATGACCATAATGATGCTAACGATAATAATGATGACGATAATGATGATAACGATAATGGTGATAAAAATAATGATGATGACGATAATGATGATAAAAATAATGATGATGACGATAATGATGATAAAAATAATGATAATGACGATAATGATGATGACGATAATGATAATGATGATCAAAATAATGATGATGACGATAACGATGATGATGATAATGATGATGACGATAATGATGATAACGATAATGATAATAACGCCAATAATCCGAACGATATTCATTCTCAAAAAGAATGCAAAAACCTTCGTCATGACAATATCGATAGCTACAACGATACTGATAAAAATGATAATTACCAATAATCATGACATTGGCAATGATGACGATAATGGTTGATGACAGTTGGCAATGCCAATGAACATAACGACGATGATCGTCGTTACAATGAACAACAATGATCCCAATAGGATTGCGGATACATAATAATAAAACACTTACCAAGACTGGCAGTCATCGCTTCGAGATCTTTGGGTTTCCTTTTCCTGGGTCGGCCCTTTTGTCTGGGCGGTGGTACGGCGTTATTGGCCGCGCCGCCGTTGAAGTACGGGACTTTTGGTGGCGAGGCACCGTCGGGTCCGGAGGGTGTCGACGGTTGAAGCGGAACGGGACTCGCGTGAGCGAGTTGATGGGGATGTTGGGGGTGCATCGAATGATGGGGATGGGAGGCCGCCGGATGCGGCCCGTGGGGGTGATGATGAAGGAATTCAGGCGAGGGAA
Organism: Ophioninae sp. A BG-2022a; assembly: GCA_030523105.1. NCBI lineage: Eukaryota > Metazoa > Arthropoda > Insecta > Hymenoptera > Ichneumonidae > Ophioninae sp. A BG-2022a. The sequence continues at coordinate 6,685 of JAPYZI010003202.1, read as the reverse complement.
ACGGCTGACCGGGATAATGCTGGGGTCCGGGTGGATAAACCGGTACCGGTGGACTCTGGGAGGGATGAAGTTCCGCCCCCATTTCGTAATGCAAACGGCATAGTACGGCGCCATCTCGCATACCGAAATGATCGCCTTTCGTAAGAGGCACCGCGCAGGCGGCGCACGAAAAACATCTCACGTGAAAAACGAGATCACGGGCTCGCATCACCAATTCCGAAGCCAGAATCGCCGCCTGACATCTCGCGCATCTTTTCATACTCCCGAACATTCTGCAACCAAACGGAAATGGAAATAAATAACGCGTGCTGAATATGAAAATACGATTTTATGGTTGGCAGTTTTTTTCTTATTTTATTTTATTTTATTTTATTTTATTCAATTCAATTTAATTTAATTTAATTTAATTTAATTTAATTTAATTTAATTTGATTTGATTTGATTTGATTTGATTTGATTTTATTTTATTTTATTTTATTTTATTTTATTTTATTTTATTTTATTTTATTTTATTTTATTTTATTTGATTTGATTTTATTTTATTTTATTTTATTTTATTTTATTTTATTTTATTTTATTTTATTTTATTTTATTTTATTTTATTTTATTTTATTTCATTTTATTTCATTTTATTTCATTTCATTTATACGTTTATCGTGTTTTTCATAATAAATGAATAATTAATCGAAATCTGAATAAACATTGAATCATACAGTTATTAATCAGTCGTTAAAATAAATAAATAATAACATCTCTACAAATATTGATATAAAAAAAATGGAATTATTCATCATTTTCTTCACTGTAACTAATATGTTATTAGTTATTAAACTAATTACAACACACAGATTCAATATTCCAATTTTCCTTGTTTCTCGTTCGAATATCAGTGATAATATCCAAAGCAACCAGAAGTGACGATAACGTTGGGTCGACGTGGTCAATTTGATACCAGATATCGAACCGCATCGTTTAACACCAATTCCCAATATATGACTCCGCACCCGTTTCCCGATATGTTAATTTTCTCCATAAATTCATGAGTTTCCATAAATAATAGTACTCGATGGTTACGATGTGGGTGCAGGAAGAGGATAAAATAAAAATAATAAAAAAAAAATAGCTTTGCCAACATTTCAAAGCGTAGGTGTTCAACTCGTATATACGTATAGATATATATCTGACTGGAGTGAGCATATGGAGCTACCACGAGGAGCAAAGTACGATAAGACTTTTTGAGGTCCACGTTAGATAAGACACGTCCGAGAGCGAGCATTTCCCACAGATTCTCCTAGAGGACAAGTTCGTTACGTTTCTTTTTTGCCAATTTTTTTAAATGCATTTTTTTTGTACGAATTTTGTTTTCTCGACAGCATCCCCCCCCCCCCTTTTCACCGATGCCTCGATCCTGAATTCTTTTCTGACTCGACAGATTGGGAAAAAAGTGTCGAAGGGGAATCTCGGTACGAGGAACGAGATATCTGGAACAGTCCTGTGGACATCGAGGTACGAAGATAGAAAGAGAGAGAGAGAGAAGATGATGATAGATTTTATTACGCTGCAGTAAAAAAAAAATTAAAAAATGGCAATTTAAGAAAAATAAAAATGATTAACAATATAAAGATATAAAAATTCCAGAAAATAATAATTCAATAATAACGTAACGAAGATGCCAAAAAATATGATATCAACCAGGATAAATAAAAAAAAAAACGCAAAAATGTTTAAAAAAAGTTCTGTTTTACTGTAATACTCGACTACCAATGGACAACACGTGACTTAAAACGAACGTAAAAATAAATTTAACGATAACTTGAAAACTAAAAATAAGAAAAATGAATAAAATAAAAACACTTGAAGTGTTTTTATTTGATTAATTTTAATAAATAAAATAAAAACACCTGAAATGTTTTTATTTTATCAATTTTTGTAAATAAAATAAAAACACTATAAAACTTAACATAAATTAAACTAAAAATCAGAATAAAAATATAAATAAACCAGAACTTATATTTAAAAGCAGACAACAATAAATAATAATAATAAACCAAACAAAAGGGAAATAAATAGGCAGATAATGATAATAATAATAATAATGATGATGACGATATATTTAATTACACCCCAGTCGTCACTTTTCGTCAAAACATTAAATACCAATTTTAAAATACAAAACTTATACATAACTTAACATAATAATAAATAAATATAATACAACAACAATAATAATAATTATATCAAAGAGAGAGAGAAAGAGAGAGAGACACACACACAAACAGAAAAAGACAGAAAAAGAGGAACGAGAGGAAAGCGAGAGAAAGAGACAGAGGCAAAGAGTTATGGAAAAGGTGGCAGCAAGCCTGGAGTACTGGCGGAAGAAGAAAGGTGAAAAATATTCCGATACGCGTTAGACTGCCGTGACATCGCTACTGCATTAGCGGCAACCCTACAGTCTCCATTACGAATCGAAGAGAGGGCAGCACAAACTCCCTATCTTGAGAACGATATCGTCCTCATATATATATATATGGACATTTTTTATGCCTATATCTGGCAAGTCAAATATATTGCTCGGCGGGCGGCACAGAACCGCTGGAAAAAGAAGCTGGATAGAGACATAGCCGATCTTATAACGGAGGACCAGTGGTAAAAGGGACGAGGTGGAAGTGGAGAGGAGGGGGGGGGGAAGGTTATATACAACGGTTACAGGTATCTCGTTTACTCGACACCGGCTCGAAATCACAGGGAATCTTCGACTGTTTCTGGAGTTCCTTGAGTTTTCATTTTGTGGCGATCGTTTTCCCGATATTAACGAAAGGTGTATCTCGTTTTTGGGATCGACGCGAGTGGAAAGAGCGCTGGAAGAGGCGTCTTGTTTCGTCATGACAAATCCCGTTGGATATACTTTTTAGAGGTTAGGAAGTGTGAAAATAAACGTTGGGTTTAGGTGGCTTGAACGAACGGTTTTGTAAGTATTGTTCTTTTTTTTTTTTTTTTTTTATACACTTTACGTGTGAGACGTGACAGGGGTAAGTTAACGAAATGTTTTTAAAGTTTATTCAATGTTTTTATAATTTAATTTCGAGTGTAATAGACATTGAAAAAAATGGGAAAAATAGAATAGGGTGGACATGGAAATGTGATGTGTACTGTTGTATTTTGTTTGTTTGTATTGAATAGGGCTGAATTGAGGAAATTTTAATTTAGGGAAATTTAGCTGAGGGAATTTTATATTAGGGACATTTAATTGAGGGAATTTTAACTTAGGGAAATTTAAATGAGGGAATTTTAATTTAGGGAAATTTAATTGAGGGAATCTTTATTTAGGGAAATTTAATTGAGGGAATTTTAAATGAGGGAATTTTAATTTCGGGAAATTTAAATGAGGGAATTTTATGTTAGGGAAATTTCATTGAGGGAATTTTATATTAGGGAAATTTAAATGAGGGAATTTTATATTAGGGAAAATTTAATTGAGGGAATTTTAATTTAGGGGAATTTAATTGAGGGAATTTTAATTTAGGAAAATTTAATTGAGGGAATTTTTATTTGGGCAAATTTGATTGAGGGAAATATTATTTAGGGAGAATTTAATTCAGGGAAATGTAATGTAGGAATATTCAATTTATGGAAATTTAATTAACGAGACTTTAATTAAAGGTAATTTAATTTAGGGAAATTAAGTTTCGAGACATTTAATTTAGATAAATTTAATATAAAGAATTTTAATATAAAGAAATGTAATTTATAAAATAAAAAAATCCGTTACTCTCGCCAATATATCGCATTAGTAAAAAAAAAACACAACACACATTTTTTCCCCTCCCGTACGACTAAAAAAAAAAAAAATGGCGGTGCTCGTTTCGCGCTCTCGAATTTGGCTTCCCGCAGTGACGTCGTATCCGATTAGCAAAATAAACGAGGGGCAGCGACAAAAAGCGGACAATGAGGAAACGGAGAATACGCGGTACCCTTAACCTCGCGGCGAGCTCTGACAAATACCCTTAGTGGTGAAGAATCCTTGGATACGTGTACACGGTTTTGTACACAATGCATCGGAGGGCCAACGTCACCCCTGAGCCCCTGACAATATGTCTCGAGTCAAGAGACCCTTCGACAAGATTTAACGCAACAATTTAATACAGTGGAACGTTCACTCCCGTGTATAATCTCCCATCCCTCGGTTAGATTAAGCCTTGTGGTCTGTCGTGTGATCAAAGTGTCGAAAATACTTCTGACAGCTGAATTTCGATCCTGCTCTCTCTCTCTCTCTCTCTCTGTTTTTTCTAATTCATTTTTTAGCCTTAATTTTTATTGGTTTTCATTTTTAGTCTTCATCATTGATTCTTCATTACCATTCTTAATTTCATTTGGAGGCTTCATTTTTATTAGTCCTCATTTCGCTTTCATGGTTGTAATCATCACTGTGTAGACTTTTCTATTCTTCTCATATTTTAATTAAATCTATAAAATCAAATAAAATCAAATCAAATATCTCTTTCTCTCTTTCTCTGAAATTATTGTTATATAGTGATTATTCTACATTTTTTGTTTTTCTGGATTAATCAATTTATATTTATTGGTTTGTTTGGGTTTGTTTGGGTTTGCTTGGTGAAAAACGTGAAAAATGATTCACCTTTTTTAGGCTCCTCTCTCGGTTTCTCATTATTCCTTAATTCCTTGCATCATCATCATCATCATCATCATCATCATCATCATCATCATCATCATCATCATCATCATCAATCATCATCATCATCATCATCGTCGTTATTATTATTATTATTATTATTATCATTATCATCATCGTCATTATTATTATGATTATTATTATTTATAAATATTATGTAATGAGATTATTATTTAGTGTTTTTCTTTTTTATTTTTTTTATTCTGTTCCAATTTATATTATAATGTGATATTAAGGTGAATTTGTATTTCAAAACTCGAATGTGAGTGGCATTCATGCGTATCTATTGATATCAGCACTCTTCGGGAGGTATCCCCCCTCTCTATCTCTCTCTCTCTCTCTCTCTCTCTCTCTCTCGCTCTCTTTCTCTCTCTCCCCAGGGACACTCGTGCACGCAATTTGATCACTCTCGTCTGCGGAAAGTCTGACCTCGTAGTGATAGGGGATTTGCGATTATGTTGTCGAATGGTAGCTAATTGCAAAAGTCCATCAGACAGTGCATGGTAGAAGTTCGCAAACGCGTTTGAGTATCGACAAATTTCTGTGATAATGATGAGCTAATTGCCGTACAGAACGACGACTGTAAAAGTACCTTGGAACGAGTACGAAATCTTACCGATTTACATTTTAAAAATATGAACTCTCTCCTTTCCTTTCCCAGATTAGTAAAAAAACAAAAGTTTTTTTTTTACACATTCTGGCGGGGTTTTAGGAAACGAGGGATTTAGGGATTTTAAAAAAAGAATCTTCTGGTTATGTATGAACTTTGGAATCTGGGGGAAAATATATATTCTAGGGATAAAGAAAAATAATCTGAAAAAACGTCATTAAAGAACACTAAAATAAAATTCGGAAATACTAAAAATAATACTAAAAATACTAAAAACTTTTTCGGATTCCAAAATAAAAATAAAAAATTCCCCAAAATACTTTTTGGTATATCCAAAAATAAAATCGAAAAATTCCAAAAATACTTTCTGAGTGTCCGAAATATAAAAATGAAAATTTCAAAAATACATCTTGGTCTTTTGACAGGGTACGTATCTTAAAAAACAAATAGATTGCTAAATTCCCCAAAACCCCAGATGCTCAAAAATCCTAGATTCGCAATTCCCTACATTCCTTAAGTTTCTCGATTTCCTAAATTTCCTAAATTTCTCCTCTGCCATAAAACCCAAAAAAACGCCCAATTCGTCTTCATGATCCATACTCGACAAACAAAATTCCCCGAATACCTGGATACCCAATATCCCTAGACTGGCATGCTTCCACAAAATCGAGAAAAAAAAAACTATTTCTGGTACCGTACGAACAACGAAGTCAGATGTGCATAGAAGGACAGTTCTTAAGGATTATATGTGCTGATTCTGCTGGAGACTGCCCCCATTGGTAGTTCTCGAGTAGCGGCGCTGACGACGGTTTTCATTCTCGTTCTCGCTTTCTCTCGTTGGAGAATGATGGCGTGCTGCTTACTCCTTTAGATGTTTCGTCCCATGACGAAACGTCATGCATGAAATCGGGATTTGGGGGGTGAAATTCTGAGTCGATTGATACAAGCATGTATAGTTCGCCGATCAACCCGTGAATTATTATTAATATTTCAACAATTCACCGTTTCATTCGCGATAAACCATCAATTTCTACGGAAAAATGTCGAAATAATATTTCCGAAAGGTTTTTCGCATTTTCCCAGCCTAATTTTGCCCTTTCGGCAAAAACTCGGGCATATTTGTAATCAGCAGAAAATTTCCGATTAAATAGATCCTTTCAATAGTTTTAAAACGAAAAAAAAAATTTCGGCCACCCCCCGGCCAATTTTCCGAAATCTCAAAAATCACGGAATTTCAAAAGGTCGTAAAGTGAGCTTCTTATATGCTATGGAGATTCAATGGGTGTGTTTGGAAAAGGTTTTTGCCTAACTTAAATAATGGCGTTGGATTCGTATCGATATCTCTTATAGTTTTCCCGGAAAGTCCACTTGAAAAATGGCAAAAA